>VZRN01000474.1:352449-409942 GCA_013397935.1 Dasyornis broadbenti | reverse complement strand
TAAAAAAAACAAAAAAAAAAAAAAAAAAAAAAACCCCAAAAAAAAAAGATAAGGAAAAAAGAGAAAGAAGAAGCAAAAAGGAGGAGTGAGAGGGGGAGAATCAAAGCGAGGAATGGAGCCCTTCCCAACCTTTGNCGCTGCGGATTCAGCCCCACGGGGCGCGGACAGCTCCGCGGGGCGGGGCGGGGCGGGGCGGGGTACGGAGGCTCCGCCGGTGCTGCGCCCCCTCCCTGCCCGCCGAGCCCCGCACCGGCCCTGCCGAGCCGGCCCTGCGGGACGCGGCTCCGCCGCCCAGGGGCAGCCGGAAGGAGGCGAAGGATCTGCGCCCCGGCGTGTTCCAGGCGGGTTTCCACCACCCACTGGCCGCTGCGGGAGCCTGTGACACGCGGGAACTTCGAGGGGCAGGAGGCAGAGGCCGCGAGTGCGGCGATATTTTGGGCACTGGTGCAGGTTTTACAGGTTCCTAGCAGGAAGCCGGAAGTCCACCAACAAACTTTTCCCTAACAGATTAATTTCTTGCAGAGGATCTCACGGTCTAATAGCTATGATATTATTATTACATTTTACTCCAGCAGCGTTTTTTGCTGATAGATTTGTTTTGTTTCAGTAGCATGTATTTCATTAGAAATACGGGTTCCTTGTAACCCAATGGAGAGTAAATATGACTGAACACTATTGGTTAATTAGAGTTTTGCTGCAAGTAATGAATGGATGCCAAGGCCAATAGTTTTTACTCTCTCAGCCTGTTTGAAAATTTTAAGTAGCAGCTGCTGGAGGCCATTAGCTTTTCTCTGCAATCATCAGCAGAAGTGGCTTTCGCCACACCATCCTGCTGTGTGTCCATGCAGACCCATGCAGCCTCTGAATGCAAGAGGAAACTTAGGTCTCCACTGAGATTTGGTATTTGCCATTCCGGCTGGAACAGCTGACAAAGGTTCTGGGTTAGATCTGGACCAAAAGTATTACTGATACAGATTGTTGATACAGTCTGTACAATATGGTTAATATCAGTGCAGTGTTTCAGCTCAGGCACCAGTGACTACCTGCAAGATGGGACACACCTCCTGGAGCCTGGGTCTGACATCATGTCAATACCATTGAAATTTCAGGCTCCTTAACTTAGTTCCTTCTTTAAACTTCTCCTTCAGGAGGCCATTGCATGCACCAATGTCCAGTCTGGATTCTCTAGCTGGTCTTGTGCATGAGGTCTTCATTGGCAGTGACCCAGACATTACCACTGATAACTAATCTCATAAAACTTGTGCTGGACCCTAGACAATGATTTGAAATTGTTTCTCATAGAAAAAGACATGACATGCATAAACCACCGTGTCATGATTAGAAGAAGATTCTATGTTGTTACCTAATTAAAAAGGGAGCAGACTGATTATTTGCTACAGGAAAATGAAACCAGCACATGCAATTAATTTCCAGGAAATAAATTACACATTGGGATGCTTTAAAACATTCATCAATGCAGCCTGCCATTCCTCAGAAAAGCTAAGCAGATTTGCCAGTGTGGCTCTCTACAACATATTTAAGGCTTCTCAGAATTCCATATGTGTCTAATGGGGTCATTAGAGAAATAATAATGGAAAGAGCATTTTAGAGACTTCCTGTGTGTGAGACAGGCTGGTTAGAGGCCGAGTCTCTGTGTCCATGTTCCAGGATGGCTTTCAACCACCACCCCCTATGCTTTTTATTGCTCCCATCTTCTTGTCTTGATGTCACCAACATTTTCAGAATGGTTCCATCAATAACAGAATTGGAGAAAAATATATTGTTGTCATCCTTTGCTTATGTAAAGCATCTTTTATCCTTCCCTCCTGCCCATGCCTGGTTTTGCAGAAAGGTTATTCTCAGGGTAGAGGAGATCTTTGTGTTATACTCTGGGTTTTAATGTATGGACTGTGTGCCTAGAGAGTTGAATGGCTGATAAATGTGACAAAATAAATAAAACAAATAATAAATCAGAGGTGCTCCATATGCTTCCCAGAGGTGAGTGGGTACTATTATTCCTGTTTTGGTAAATGGGACAGCTGCCAATGTTTTCACACTTGGATGCTGCATGCAGGTCCCTTGGTATGGGCCAAGGTGCCTTGCTTAAAATGCTTGCACTGGAAAGAGCTGGCCCAAGACAGTTTGCTGAGATCCCAGTGAGAGTCGGGAGCTGTTAGGAGCCCCAGTAGCAGGAAAGAGGTTAACATAGCGAGGATAAGTATGGGAGGCATCAGCTCTGGCACACACTACCTGTGCCCTCCTCAGGTAGAGAAAGCAGAAGGAAAAACACATGACTCAATCAGCTAAGAGTGGAGAACTGGTTCTTCTTGGTTGCTTACATCCAGGCTACTGATTGGGAAATTAGATGGGGAGATGCCCAGGCATCTTGGCACAGACCTATTTGTTATAGAAGGATTCAGGTATCAGGCTGCAGGTTGGTCTCAGAGCAGACACTCTAACACTGGTTATCTAAAGCACAGTGTGGGCCCATTTGCCCTTAGCTACTCCCTCAACAAGAACGAAAAAAGTATTGCTATTCATGTGCCTCCTCTTCACCTCTCTGTACAAGCCATTGCTCAGTGCAGAGGGGGTGGAGGAAGCAAGAAAAAGGATGGCTAGAGCTGTATCAACACTTGATCTGCCTGTGTGGTAGCCTGATATAAAATCATATCAGCAAATTATTTTCTTTTTCATGTTGTTAGGTCAGAGATTTTTTTTAAATGGCAGAGATAGTGAGAGGGCAAATGCAAGCAGGAAAGCATTGTGTGGACTGCAGCCGAACAGCTTGAACTCAGCACACCAGTCATTGTGCACAAGCATGTGAGAGACAGACAATATACATGCTGATGCGGACAGAGAGGATCAGGGACCCAGAACGCTGCCAGAGAAACATTCCTTTGTGTTTTCCATTTCTCAGGAAGTAAACAGTTACCTAAACCCATTTTCATGCCCACCTACTCGGTCAATAGCTGCACTGCGCCTCCTGCTCCACTTACAGCTCCTTAATGGTGCAGAGAGGCTTTGATTGCCGTGGCGTGGGCCCCATCCCTCTGGCAAGCCATTACTTAAATCCAATACATTGAAGGTTCCTACTGCTCTCTCAGTGATGGGGAGCTGCTCATCAGCTGAGTACCCTCTGATTGCTTGTCACAGCCAGACTTCCTAGTTCTTTTTCCTGGATGGAGATATTAAACAATTCTCAAGTGATGTAATTACCATAACTCAGTTCAGGAAGCTTGTGGGCAGAGACACCCAGGGGCTGGAGGGAGGTCTGTCACATTTTCTTTGGTCTTTCTTTCTTTCTGGGCAGTTGCAAATGTGCTGATGCAAAGGATGTTGCTGCTGGAAAGCTGGGCTGAGCAGGTGGGGGTTATGCCCCTTCTAAACATTCAGAAATAATCCATGTATTGATTGGAATGATCTTCTCAGAGATCAAAAATAATTTCTAGAGTGTTGTTCCTCGGTATATCTGCTGTCTTGGACTGGTGAAAAATCATGGCACTCTGCATACAGGGAGTTCTTCCTCTGCTATTGCTTTCTCCCCAAGTAGGGACTGAACTTCCCCTTGCTCTTTTCCTGCAAAACGCATGATCTGTCTCTGAGTTGATACAGAGCAAATTTTTCTACTTCATGGCAGCGTGCTCTCTACAAAGGGGAGAAAGGGATTGGTTCTTTTTTGAAAAATCAGGCATGTCCAGCAACAGGACCCCAAGCAAGGCAGTACAACTGCACATCTTTTTCTCTGGGTTCAGGAAGAAATCCAGGTCTTTGTTTTATTGAGCTTTCTCTACAAGCAGGCTTGAGGACAGTCAATGTGCAGGAGAATGCAGGTAAGAAATACTATTGCTGATGAGGACAGCCCCCACCTTTCCTCCTTTAGGCTCTAGATTTAAAATTCAAACTTGCCATGCCACAGCACTTCTCTTCAGGACTAGACGACTTCAAACATGGAGCTTTCCTGGTAACAAGTCCTACACTACCTCCTACAAAAGGAATTCCTTGTCCCCTTGGATGACTAGTCAGAACTGTGACTGGAATAGAGCAGCTGCAATAGATGGTGTGTTTCAGGATATCTTCAGAAGGCATTCAGCCAAATGCTGAGTAGTTTTAACTATCTAGGAATGTAGTAATTGTCATGAAACCCCAAGCCTAAAAGGACCTGGAAATTAGACATTAAGAAAAAAAAGAGAGAGAGGAAATATATAATCAAAGGTCCCTTGGATACTTCCACTACTCTCCTAAGTCAAATCAAATTTGTTTCAAGTCTCTAACTGCATTCTTGGATGCATGTTATTTTAGCGACACACAACAGTCTTAAAATTAGCTTACACTTGTCTGACAGGGGATTTAGAGAAAAAACAATGTTGTTAAACAAGCCCATTAGGGGCTGATCCTGAGAGATATTCCATGCTTTCCAAATCCAGGTGAATGGAAAGGATCTAGTATGTCATCCGGTATTTGTTAAGCTATCAGGATTCAACATCAGACACATAACACTGAGGATATTCCCCCTAGGACCATCATCTGGCACAACACTGCCATACTCAAGAAAAAAGCAAAAATTTTGCATGGGCAGATTGAATGCCTGTCCTCAGGAGGACCCATACCTGGTATAAAGGGGTCATGCATGGGGACACCACACCAGGATGTCCAAGAGATTAATCCTATGAATCCTGTGAATCCTGTGCTGAGCTGAGATCCTTCTTGAGCTACAATTCTCCTTCAGTATAATAAATATCTTGAATATTTGAGACTGTTTCCCCAAATTCTTACCAATATGTATCTTAGGGTTTAACATCTTAGGTTGCCCAGATAACTTCCCCAACTACAGCAGCTTGTTTCTGGATCAGCAGGCAGATACACACATGCTGCATAAGTACAGTGCAGGCAGTGAGGTCACTTACAAGGCAGATAATCTTAGTTTCATCAGTAGTAGGTGAGTTTCCATGTTGGCAGAGGCCAAGATCCAGACATGAGAAGAAGACCTTTTTAGGCATCTCTTAAGCGATCTTCATTGCATAGAATGGGTCTTGAGAAGCGTGGGGACACTGGAGATCAGAGAAAGGCACACTGAAGTACGTTGCAAGAGGACACCCTAGTGTCTCCCTGTGCTGAATTACCCACCATATGCACCAGCTCCACATAATTTTCACAGAAGGAGAAGGCAGTAGGCATCCGCATCTGCCTGGAAGTGTCAGGTACAAAGCACTGGACTGACCCACAGCCTGTTAAGATACTGTGCTGTCTCTCTCTCTTGCCCTGGATATGCTCCAAAGCACATCAAAAACACAGGAAAGCTCACAAGTGTCGCTCATAAGTGCACAAAGATTTCACTGGCAGGTATCACTCTCCATGGTGACCTCTCCCCACACCTTTGCACAAAGGACAAGTGCAGCATCTGTCAGTGAATGAACTGAAGGCTCCACCAGGAAGAGAGAAGTGTGGATTTAAAGGCAGGGCTGTTGGAGGTGGCATGGTGCAGACAATGAAAGCAGAGGGAAATGGAAGAGCAGTGAGTGGGAAAAGTTAGTGGATTTACACCCATGGAAACAGGAATTGATTTTTGACCATTGCATTTCTAAGGCACATCCCCCAACAGTACCTCAGAATGGAAACTTTGTTCTGAAAAGAAGTCTTGGCCTTGCATGTGGCCCAGACACACCATTTGAAAGGCAGCTTAAACATTATATTGACACTCTCCCAGGGCCTCAGGAGCACATGAAGTGAGAGACTGTTATATCCAAGTGATGGCCCAGATCTACTGCTTCCTAATGCACTTTATGTTAATTAAAAGGAGATTTCAAAACCATACACATTTTCTTGCCAAGATAATTAACTGATTTAGAAGCTTATGTAGTTAAAGAATTTTGTAATTACATTTTACTGTGGGGGAGCATTTTAGGGATGGATGCTGCCACAAGCTGAACACCTCCATAAAGGTGGTGAATGCCTGAGTTTCCCTGTGGGCTGAACCCTCAGTGCTGATGAGCTGGAAATCTCCTCTGGTCTTTGGGGTCATGCAGCTCATAATGACTTGGTCCCTGTAGACTGAAATATTGTCTCACACACCGTAAAAGGAAACCCTCAGAAGCACTGGCTTCTGAGCCAGTGCCTGCATGTAGGCAGCACTTCCATGCTGCTAAAGGGGCTTTTCCTTCCTAACAGTCTTTGGCTCTCTCTGGTGATACCTTTTAACCCTCAGGTCATATGCAGATGACTATGGTGATGGGCTGACTCTAGTATCAGCCCTTTCCATCTTAAGACTAGTGTGGTCTCTCTGGATCTTCCTTCCAGACACGTTTACTCTCATTCAAGAAGAGGGGGAAACCAAGTTGTCAACCCCAAGAAACACTCCTCTCCCTGCATCACCCCCAAACTCACAACCCTGCCTTCCTGACCTGCCCTGTAAGGACACGAATAAATTCCTGGCCCTGAAAGCACTTAAGCTAGATGGGAAGAGCTACAACCCCTTTGATTTGTATTGGGCAACTGAGGCACAGGCAGGAGAATTCTCCCTTCGAATCAGCAGCAAAGCGCTGCATAGGGAACTGTTTTACTTCATAGCACGGTTCTCTTCAGGAGCAATTTGCACATCCTTGTGCGATATGCAAATAAGAACACATGCAATAGATCTCTATTTTTCTTCCCTCTTTTTATGACTGAATAATTGCACAATCTTTCTTCCATGGAAGTTTGACTGCTGCTGTTTATTGCCCCCTGGAAACGGGATGACAACAGCCCCTGCACAGCAACTCGCAAAGTTCTCCTAAGCAGAGAATTATGCCTGTTGGAGACAATAAATGGCAGGAACAGTAGAGTGACTAAGCACCAAAGATCCTGCATTTGTGTAGAAACTAGCAATGAAAAGGAGGCAAGGATGCCCTGGAGTATAGTGCCTTAGGAAAAAAGTTTCCAGCATTTTCTAAAAATGAAGGTTTCCATGCATAAAATACAGGCCAAATTTGAACCTCATTCCACCATTGAACTTGCCTGTGATCCTGGGTATGACTTCCATGCTAAGCATCAAGACTTAATGGAAAACTGGAATTGGCCCAGAGTACATTGAGATATATTCTCCTGCACTCCCTGAAGTTGTTTGGGTGTGTGGTATCAACAGAACTTGCACACAGACATGGAGTCTTTTCTATCTGAAGCCATCACGTGTTGAGACTCTGCTGCTGAATTCACCCCTGACTGGCTTTGATGCCCTTTGGGGAACCCTCATTTGGGCAGAAAAGGATCAAAACCCTGATGCATCTCAGCACAGGATGCAGCCCACATGGTCCCTTTTTTCTGAAGCAGAGCTGCATCTGCAGTAGCACTGGCACCACGTGATCCCACAAAACCACTGTCCCAATGAAATCCTGATGTACAAGGGAAAAAAAAAATTAATTTCCTTTTGTTCTCTTCCCTGACCACCTACATTTTCCCTCCTGCATTTTTCTTCTTGATCAATTTTTATGTTCAGCGGTACAAATTTTCCAGGTCAGTGCTAAGTCCCTTGGTTGTGTGATCTCTACATACCAGCAGACATATGCAGAGACATGAGAGGAGACCAAGTGCAAATCAATCCATCCTGCTGACACTTTTATTTATCTATTTTCTTTCTCCATCTGCCACTGCTCAACTGCCTCTGTGTGTATGTGAAAGAGGGATGGGGAAACGGGTTGGGATACTGGTAGAGCCACTGAAGAGCTCTCTACTTGCAATTGTAGCTATCCCCTTTCCTTCTTACTACCCTGCTATCCATTGCTGATGTTCTGCTTTGTGGCAATTTAAAAAAAAAGAAAAAAATCAAATAAAAATAACACAGGGCTTTTTACTGCTGATACAAGATGCCAGGGTGACAGTCAAGAAGCCAGAGCCATCTGCCAAACCCAGACTCAACACAGGTGGCAAAGCTGCCTTACTGCTGGGTGCATCGAGGGCTCCCAAGTGAAAAGCACCTGTGTCTGCAGCCTGAGATGAGCTCTGTGGCAGAAATTAAAGACAGATGTACATCATCTGTGGATCAGGCAGAGAGGAGGACTCTTAATACACAGTGACTATTATATTTCATGGTTGTGACATCCAGCAGCCACACTGAGAGAAGAGACAGGGGTTAGAATTTTTAGGTTTGCATTTGACCATGCCTTCCCACTGAAATGTGCAAGCCAAGGTTAATCATGGCACACAATGGAGTTCTTTGCTCACTAGGCTTGGGCCAGGACCTGGATTTTTTCATTTAGTCTGTATCACCTGTAATAATTTCTACTCTACTCTGATCCAAAATGGCTCTGAATCATCAACTAGAGCATGGTCCAGTGGCTGTTAAGTTTCTCACATATTAAATAATTTAGACAGTCTCCATCTAGAGTATTTAACTTTTTCAGAAATCCTGTTTTCTCTTCTAGGAACTAAGCCTCAAGAACTCATGACCCACCAGGTATTTGCAAAGTGGCATGCATTCAAAATGCACTTCTTTTATAGCAGTGGTGTTATCACACAGTAAGCTTGTTCCTGGAATGAGCATTGCTTAGGAATTGTCAATACTTTAATCTGATTTATACAAGCTGTGTTCTCCCCTCTCTCCCTCTTCCCTCAAATAAGCATTAATAAGTTTTCAACCTGGACAAATCCCAGGTAGTGGGATCAGTACCTGGCAATAGATCAGCTTTGTTGCTGAAATCAGGGATGAAGCAGGGACAACTAAAAATGTTTTTCCCAGTCGTTTTTAATTCAGCTTGCAAACAGCTTGGTGCCTGTCTAAAGTATAACCACCCTATATTAATATACTTCAATTCTTACACTACTGTGTGCCAATTAAGTAATTAATGAAAGTGTGGAAAATCTATTAAAAAAAAGTTGGTTGCATCCACAGAGAACATTAATACTGCAAGGTGTCATGCCCATGAATAAAACCTGACAGCATCTGCAAATTCAGAGGGAACTACCTGTTCTGCTGTTAAGAGATCAAGTTCAGGTGCTGATCAGAAGATTTTCAAGACCTGGTCTTTAACTTGTCTGTGGACTGGAAAGTATTTGCAGGGCACACGGGGGTTAGTCTTTGTCCTCCAGGACTCAGTTGTCACTTTACAACCATATGATGCATTAGACATCGCAGGACATGGATGTCAATGCTTTTAGCCTCCAATTCTGTCAGCATGATATTGTGCTGTGATGCAATCTCAGTCAGCATCTTGATTTGATTTGTGCATTGCTTCACAATTCACTCCAGGAAGGCTTAGGGCCCAATTCTGCAAACAGCTCTGCAAATGAGAAAAGTCATCCCCACCACTGCTTACAGACCTTGACATCCAGCAGCATTCTCAGAGCATGGAGCAGCGCCCCCCCATCCTGGCAAAATTACATGGAAATGGTGGCCATTCCCAAACTTCACTTGACCTCAGAGGCAGTGCTTGATTTCTCTATGTTACAGTGAATCCAGATGGACAACAGGGAAAGAATCAAGGGACTTGCTGAAAACCCAGCTGCTGCTTCTGAGCTTGGATTTTCCAGGTCAATACATTTCAATCTTTTTTCCACCGAATGAGAGAAGAGAAAACCTCACTCTTTCACACTCACTCTTAAATCAGGCTCCTGCAAGATAATCTTAAAAGGAATTTCTTGCCTGTCAAAAGAGGAGACCCACTCCCAACCCACACTTGTGCACTCTCTGTCTTTGATTCAATAAACTCAGTGTTTGTACTGTCTCTGTATGTGTGCACCCTCGCATGACAAAAGAGATCCAATCAGACAACTCTTGCACTTTTCTCCTTTCTATGGAGCAACTTCTGAATATGAAAGATGGGAAAAGGTCAAATAGACCATCAGAAATAACTGTTGTTAAAACATACGATCAGCAAGGGAAATGTATTGCCGCAATATATCATCTAGGATCAAAATGTGCATTTCATAGTAGACAGCTATGTGATAATCACATGATCTGTCACTGAAAACATGGGCCTGATCCCTGGTAAGGACGAAAGAAAGGATTCAGTCAACAGCCATGCTGAATGGGACAAGTAGTTCCTTTATTCTTGTATAATTAAGCTAATTCTCCTCATCTGTTATTGTTGTCATTCTTATGCTTTGTAATCCTTTTTACTGGACATAAATATTCCAAACAACAGTATTTTCTTGGGTCCCAGAAGCTGACCTTAGACAAACTTTTGCAATTCTCAAACCAGGTCATGAGCAAACTTTCTGTGGATCCTTCATAAACGTTTCTCATGGCTAGGCAACAAACAGGATGTTACACAAAACATCAAATGAGAGCTTGTAGTTGAATTTAGACATACTTGACTACATGACAAACACTAAATTTGTTACTTATTGTACAATGTATAACATCTATGTTTATTTATAGCTGTAAAGTTGTACCCACTGAGGAAGGTACAACTTCGTTCTACTCCTCTGTGAAGAACCCTGCACACCTGTGCCACCACAGGAATAAAAAAATATTAATTGCACTACCAGTTGGTTGAGCTATTCATGCCACTCCTCCCTCACCATCCTGTACTAAGCCTTTTAAAGCCAAAAGTGGTGTAAATCTTTCTAAATGCCAGAGGACCACTTTGCTAAAACACTATCCATCTTAACAGCATGTCAGGTTTCTGAATGGGAATGACTTCTTCAGTGGGAACAGGCCTATAACTTATACTGCTTCTCATTTCCTGAAGCACTGGAATTGTGCTGCTCCCTAATGTTATTTTATTAAGATGCGATTTGTCATCATATTGCTGAAAACAAGATAAAATGTCGGCTAATTAAATTCCTTATTTAACTTGACGAGCATCTGCTTTCTGTAGTCACATTCTTTTAACAGAACCTCTATGGCTGTTTCTCAGGATCTGGCTATTACGATTTTTACCATGATCAAAAAGGGGAAATGCCCTCCCTAAACAAAGCACGTGCATTCCCATTGCCTATGACCCTTGTTTACAATAAGAGATGTACGGGCAGATTGCAGCAGTACCTTGCAAGCACACTGCCCTGACACTTCAAGAGCACTCCCTGTTGTGGAATAATTGCTATCCCATGGAGCCCAGTGGAAATCACTGAGACAAGCTGGTATCAAAATACTGCAGCTGACAGCAAGTGTTTTCTACATCAGGCTGCTATACAAAATATAACAAACAAATCACCTTGTGACTTCCCCTTTACGTAGCAGATGAGACTCCCAACACAAAGGAAAATCTTCTCTGTTGAAGGAGCAGGCTTAACAAGCTTAAGCACACACTTCAAGTTGAGCATGTGCTTAAGAATGCTGTTTGTCAAGGCCAGATTCTGGCTCACTTTCCAAGAACTGCATTCACGGAGGTTTCTAAGATGAGAGCAACCTTCCTGCACCATTGGTTGAGTGGAGACTGGGGTAGAAGAGAGTCCTCTGCTGAATCCACATTCCTAATTTAAGCAGTGGTCTTATGTTGCTCCCATCTAAGTCACAGCAGAGGATGGCAAACAATTGTATCAGAACCCACTGTAAGCTCGGGGCTTTTAGGAAAGTCTTGAGCATGCCATAAGCCTGGGTCTGTCTCTTGGAAGCCCCCTTTACATCAGACCTTGCATCCCACAGAACTCCAGAGCTGCTCTGCCAACTCCTTTTGGTCTGGAGTATGCCTTGAGATCTTTCAACGAAAGATGCTGCTCCTGTGAAAGGACAAAGGACCATTAATATTACATTGGTGTTAATGATTTAAGACATATCTCTAGGTCTCTTATGCACCAGGAGGAGAAAAGGCAGAGAACTGTGGCTAGCTTTAACAAACAGGATCTCAAAACTTGGCTTCACATAAACACTAAGGCCATAGGATTAGCTGCTTATTCTGAGCTTGAAAACCAGGCCAATAATTTAAGCCCCTGAATTGAACTAGGAATGCAACTTTGGTTTGTTTAACCTCATTTCCTACGGAAATAAAGCTTATGCAGTTAAATTGTCTCTGTGGGCACACAAGCCTTTCCTTCTAACTTCGGACCATTCTGCCAGTTCAACTGTGTTTCACAAAGATAAAGTTCTGTTGAGCATCTGAACAAAAAATCCCAACCAGCTGCAGAGAGCAGAGGGGTGTGCTCTGCCCTGATCTTATGCATAAGATACTGGAGAGTCTGCGTTGCCAGTACCCTCATCCCAGCTGGATTACAGCTCACATTGTGTTAAATGCTGGAGACACAGAAGCTTTGGAAACACTGTTTGAATCTCAATGTAGGATGTGGGGTTTTTTCTCTTTTAAATCTTTATTCTGGTTGCCAATGAGCTGCCCCCCACACCTGGGCTGCCTCACACAAAAGATCATGAGTAGACTCAGCTTTGCAGCGGCTCTGTGAGTGAGGCACTGGCCTGGCAGCAAAGTGGGGGCCATGTGCTGTACAGACCATTGCTCTGGACTGGAGCTGTGGAGAGGAATCCAGCCAAGAAGGACAGAAGGCAGAAAAGAGACCCTGCAATCTGTTGGAGGGGTTGTACTATAAACAAGAGCAGGAAGGCTTCAGCATGCCAGGGAAGAACAAGCTGTGTAGATAAAAGATGCTGCTTCAAAGGAATGGAGGGTGACTAATTTTTCTTGCACAGGGTGGCCATAAAGCAGAGAAAAAGAAGTGGTCTTCACTGAGCTGTCAGAGGAGGGGAGCAACCTTCTCATGCTAGAAAATCTCACAGAAAAGCCTCTGCATATGCCCTTTCATCAGTTTCAAGGACAGCAGGATTCAGCAAACTGCAAATTTTGTCTTTGGTCCTACAAAGATGCTCAGGGACAGGGCCTGAGCTGTCAAAGGGGCCAGCAGGCCATGATCCTCAATGTGCCTTGGTGGCAGAGGAAAAGTAGAGGGGATTGATAATTGTCTAAGAAAAGAAATCCAGGGAATGGTAGGGGATGTAAGGTCAGCATCTCCCCAAACCCAAGCACACCCTGGCCCTCCAAACCAAGGGCTCTAGTTCCCCATTAGGCAGCTTAGACCTCCTTGAGGATCCCAAACCAGAGCAGATGAAGCACAACCCCACAGCCTGCAGAGGACAGGTCCTGTAAAGAGTATTCAGGTCAGATCCTAGTGTAAAAGAAAGGTTTCTCCAACTAGAAGAAGCTCTGCCAGTCCGGCAGCCTTCTCTGACTCTCCTGCACCACAACCTTCTCTTAAGAGCTGACCTGTATGTCCCCAGTCCAGCCACTTGACTGGTCTTAGCTGAGAAGGAACTGATAAGGCTCATGAACATGGAATTAATTTTTTTAGAAGGTGCAACTCCAAGTTCTCCACAGCTGGTCAAAGACTAGTACATTTGGGCACTGGTTATGGTGTCTCGGAACTCAGTGTGGGCTACCAAAACCTTCCCAGAAGCTGGGGCATCTCAGGACCCTTGGACTGATTTCCAGGTTTCTGTTGGATAGCTTTGCTACACACAGCAGCTCTGCATGCAATTCAGCCCCAGCAGAGAGTGCAGGCTGGCCACACATCCAGGAGGAAGGAAGCCAGCTCCGTTCATGCAGAGAACCACCAAAGTGTATTGGCAAGGTGGTGTCGTGGGGCAAATATATTCAATACAACATCAGTAGGACCTCCAAAGAGCAGCTCAAGACGCCTCAAAGAATAATCCATGAGATTCCAGTAAGGCTCTGGAGTTTTGGGTGATTCCTAATTCAGATATTAGCTGCTGCTCAAGTAAGATGTACAACACAGAAAGTTCTGGCTCATTTGGAGCCAGCAGTCGGCCAGCCCAGCCCATGGGAGGATGTTTAGAGCATGATCCAAATTATGGAAAGATCCTGGAGAGAACAACACTAAGAACCCCATTTCCTTTATTTTTTTCACTGATGGGAGCATTTCTTCAGAAGGGAATGAACTATTTCCTCTGCAGCAGCGCTGGGGTGCGCTATCCCCTGCCAGTCCCCCAGGATTTTCACTCGGCATCTCTGCCCTCTGACCCAGTATGTGGAGGGTGAGTCCAAGCCACTGCTGGAAGCATGTTCTGACTGAAAGGACACCTGGAGTGCACCAGCAAACTGCTTGCAAGTGGCCTCTCATTTTGTAGGTCTGTTCTCTGCATGGCCGGGCTGTTCCTTGTGTCTCGCTGAACTTGTGCCATATGGAGCAAATGCTTCAACGTCTGTCTGTATCTGCCTGACCGTGCAACCCAAGAGCTCTCTGCAAACAATGCTCTGCTCTCAACATTTTCAGGAGTTGAGGACAGTCCCTGAATGGGGCTTTTCTCCACTTTTCCCAAGTTGGTTTTTTCTCCTGCAAGATCTCCCAAAGCATAAGCAGCCATTGCCAGAGACTTGGAACTGGATAGCTGCTGGCAAGGAGAAGATGGCTGGAAACAGTTGCAGGGTTATGCTCTGTATGTTCCCTCTCTCTCTCATCCATATGTGACACTGGGATCTGGCTTAGCTTTGGGCAGTTAAAAATGTTACAAGAAAGCGAGAAAAAAGGTCTCCCATCCACTCCTTTCTCTCTCTGCTGTGTAACCACCTGGAGTCTGCTGGCTTGCAGGGGAAGAAAAGGCAAAGGCAGAAGATCTGGACAAAGACCATGGAGCTGTGCATCCTTCCCTAGCAAACCCGCTCTGCAGCAAGAGGACTTGGAACATGAAAAAAGGTTTGGTTTTTTTCGTGAGAGAAGCTGGGACAAAGATGTCCTGGACCCAGACATCTCCTTAGCCTGTGGTTTTCTTTAAAAGTGGCATATTTGCAAGTGCCTGTGTGCATGTGGTGTGCTCACATCTGCATGTGATTCCCAGGTGAGGAACAGCACTCCCAGGGTTGTGGTGTGTGTTGAGTTGCACCTCACTCTTCCCGCTTGCCTTGTTTTTCTCGGGCTGACAAGCTTCTGACTAATGGCAGTCACTGCTGCTTAATCAGGAAGCAATTTAATGATAACCTTTTCTAATTAACCAGCAGAGAGAAGAATGAATAAACTGTGAAACATCCAGCTGCCTTCAGTGTCCTGAGCCAAAGGGCCTGTCAGGTTGGAGAAAATGGTATCTGGGGACAGGGATGGCAGCTCTGGGCCTGCCACTGGGCAGGATAATAAAATTCTGAGATGGGAGGGGGTTATGGTGCTCTCCAGGGCGTTTTCTCTGCTTTCTCCCCAGTTACTGCTCTGGTGACACACATGGGGAACATGACTGTCCAAGAAAGGCCTCTCAATGTATATAATCAAGCCCCGTGTATAATTAAAACCCTGTGAGGTCCTTTTATTTTAACTGATGCAAATATGAGTAATTGCCTTATTTTGAAGATGTTCACAAAATCATAAACCAGACCAAATTGGAAATTACCTCGAAAGACCATCTGAACTAACCCTTTGTGGGAAAGGGAGCTTAGATGAGGTTATCTATCACCCTATCCAACTGGATCTTGAAAACCTTCAGTGATGGGGGCCCACCATGTCCCTGGGGAGGTTGTTTCAATGATTGAGTGTTCTCAATGTAAAAATTTCTTTCTCATATCAGAATGAAACCTCTTCCGGTGTAGTTTGTTGAACAGCATGGGACCCAGTGTTGCTCCCTGAGGGACAGCACTTGTGACAAGCTGCCAGCCTGCATAAAACCCATTGATTGCTGCCTTCTGCATGGGACCTGGAGGACAATTTCCTACCCATCTCACATACCACCCCTCCAGTCTGTATCTGGTCAACTCATCCAGAAGGAGGTTGTGGGAAACATGGTCAAATATTTTGCTGAAGTCCAGGTTAACAACCTCCACTGTCTTCCCATATAGACAGAAAGTATCATTTTGCTGTAGAAGGTCATCAGGTTAATCTGCCATGAATTGCCTTTAGTAAATCCGTGCTGGCTTTGCCAATGCCCTGTTTCATTTACTTTGTGATAGTTTCTTGTAAGACTGCACTACTTTCCAAGGGCCTGGGGTAATACTAATGGGCTCATAGTTTCCTGCATCCTCTTTTGTGTTCTGCTTGTAGAAAGCCCTGACATCTGTCCTCTTACAGCCTCCAGGCACAACCCCTCATCTGTCTGGTGACTAGCAGTGTCCCCAGGGATCAGTGTTGGGCCCAGTCCTGTTTACTGGCAACCTGGATGAGAGGATCGAGTCTATTGTTAGCAAATTTGTGGATGACACCCGGTTGGCTTGGATTATCACTCTGCAGAGAGATCTGGACTGGCTGGATCAATGGGCTGAGACCAGGGTATGAGATTCAACATGACCAAGTACCAGGCCTTGCACTTCAGTCACGAACCCCAGGCAGCACTACAGGATGGGGCAGAGTGTCTGGAATGTGGCCCAGTGGAAAAGGACCTGGGGGTGCTGGTTGACAGCAGCCAAACATGAGCCAGCTGTGCCCAGGTGGCCAGAAAGGCCAAGGGCACCCTGGCCTGGATCAACAATAGCACAGCCAGCACAGCCAGCAGGACCAGGGCAGTGACTGTCCCTCTGTACTCAGCACTGGTGAGGCCACGTCTTGAGTGCTGTGTCCATTTCTGGGCCCCTTAACTCAAGAGGACATTGAGCTGCTGGAGTGAGTCCAGAAAAGGGCAACAGAGCTGGTGAAAGGTCTGGAGAACAAGTTCTGTGAGGAGCAGCTGAGGGAGGTGGGGGTGTTTAGCCTGGAGAAAAGGAGGCTCAAGAGAGACCTTATCACTCTCTACAACCACATGAAAGGACATTCTAGCTAGTGGAGATAGGGCTCTTCTCCCAGGCAACCAGTGAGAGGACACAGCCTCAAGCTGCGCCAGAGGAGGTTTAGGTTGGACATCAGGAAGAATTTCTTCACAGATAGGATGATTGGACATTGGAATGGGCTGCCCAGTGAGGTGGTGGAGTCACTGTCCCTGGAGGTGTTTGAAGAAAGACTGGATGTGACACTCAGTGCCATGGTGTGGTTGACGTGGTGGTGTTTGGTCATAGGTTGGACTCGATGGTCTCAGAGGTATTTTCCAAGCAAATGGAGTCTGTGGTTCTGTGATCTCCATAAACACAAAAAACGTCAGAGAGCAGCCTTGCACCAATGTCAGCTGCTGCTCCTAACCCCCGGGGTCAGACTCTTTCCTCATTGCTGACAACTGTTGTCACCCTTTCTCACACATCAGCTCCACTGTTTACTCCCCGCTCAGTCACCATTTAGGAACCACACACATTGGCGTGCCAGACTCACACACCAGGGGCAGTCAGCGAGGGTGACCGCCCAGGCCATACAGCGCTGGGTGCTGGCCGGGGCAAGGCCTCAGCCTGGGGGCGAGAACAGAATCCTCGCACTCCGTACGGGAGTATATGGCGAACGGGTGGCGGGGACGGCACCAGCTCCCCCCACTTTACGCCGCAGCCCTAGAGCCTCCGAGATGGCGCCGCGATGGGAAGACTGCATTTCCCAGCGCCCCGCGCGCCGCTCTTATCTCCCGGCGTGTTGTGCACTGCCGGCCGCTCGGTGCCGCCGGGCGGTGGCGCGGGGCCTGCTGGGAACTGTAGTAGCTCGACGGCACTCTGGGCCGTGCCCGCCGGCGGTGAGCGCGTGGCGGAGCCCCCGGGGCGGGCGGGGAACAAGGCCTGACCTCCGGGTCCCCGGGGGCGGTGGGTGGTCGCTGGCGGCGATGGGAGGCGGGGCCTGGGCGGGCCGGACTTCCGTGGAGTTTAGGGCGGGAGCCTGCCTGGTACGTGGGAGAAGAGAGGAGGGTGTAGGGGGTGAACCCCGCCGTTTGCAGGGAGGTGAGGAACGGAGGGGGCGGGCAACACGCATGGAATGGGGCAGCGAGCGGATGGAGCGAGGCGGGCTCCTGGGAGATGTGATGGGAGCCAGGTCACCTGGCTTCTATCTGGAGGTCCGTGACCTGCGAGTGGAGCTTTCTCAGGAGGAGCTGACGCTGTCCTGTGGGGTTCAGCATGTATCTGTTTCGCCCTGTGAGATACCCAGGAACCGAAGGTGAACAGGGAAGATGGGCATTGTCCCGTCTTTACTGATAGGTACCTGAAATAGGGTACGCTTCCATCAAAGATTGTGCAGAGATGTATTGCTTTGCCTACATGTGCCTTTGCAGGGTGTCCCCATGCTTTGCTGTTTTATTAGCTCTGCTGGGATTTGCAGAGTGGAGTACTCAGAACTGTAGTGGAATAGGAGCTTTCTCCTTTCTCCATATATTTTATCTATGCAGGGCTGATATGCAAAGCCTCATCAGCATCTGTCACCATCTACTTGCTGGTAATGGCTCAGCATTGGTGTGACAGCTTTGCTGTACTATTAGATCTGTGTAGGATCAGTTACAGTAATACTCAGTCACTAATAATACTAAGTTATCAATACAATAATAGCTTTTGGTTTTGGTTTTTTGTTTTTTTTTTGTAGGCTGGCCTCCATTCCTGTAAACAAGCAGTGCCTCTGTGATTAAATCCCAATGTAGTTTTGGTACTGGTGGAATTGTTGAAGATGTCATCAGGCCTTACAGAGGCGCAAAAGAGAAGGATTGAAGAGAACCGCCAGCTAGCTTTGGCTAGGAGAGCAGAGAGGCTGGCAGCCCAGAGAGCTGGGCACGTGGGTATTGCTGCACTTCCGGGGAAAGAACAGAGCCCGGACAATCTGGGAAACTTGAAGGAAGAAAACAATCATGTCAGGTTCACCAGCCAGCAGCGACAGAATCCACACGCTCCTGTGGAGCAGAAGAGCTGTCTTCAGAAAGGCTATAACCATTACACAGCAAACCAACAGATGGCTGGCTCACATAGAGAGCAGCAAAAGAGTTGTTCAGAGGACTCGGAACAAGCAAGTGGCCTTAAGCAGTTCCCTGCAACGATCCCAAATTCTCTGAGTTATTCCCATAAACATTACTTGGATGCTGGTAATCGGGAACATGGACAGCACACTTTAATCAATCTTGGAACATTTCAGCAGCCCAAATGCTACCCAGCCTACAAAAACGCCACAGGACCACCTCATCCAAGATTAATTGATAAAGGGCACCCTGACGGTAGTAAAGATTTACAAACTCAGAACAAGTCTTCCATAAAATATGTTCCACTGCCAGGCAGTGCTGACCTGAGTGATTCAGAAATGCTGTTAAACATAAACACACCAACAGAAAGAACAGTGGGAGGTGTTGTCTCTCAGGCCAGTGGTAGGATGCAGAAGCTGACCAGCTCTGCTGGTGTGGGCTCTACCTTTGAAGCTGCCTCTCACAAGAAAGCAAATAATGCTACAAAAGGAAAATGTGTGAAATATGGGGAAGACAGATTCCAGGTCGAAATAGGGTATAATGCTGAACTTATTGCTGTGTTTAAGAAGGTACCAAGCAAAGCCTATGGTAAGAATTATTTGCTGTTATCTCTGTTTCACATTGGATTGAAGTTTCAGCATCTGCTGCTTTTGTAGTTGCTACTTGCTCTTACCAGTGTACCTATTGGTGGGGTGGAATATGTGGTATTAATGGGGGATTAAAGAAGTAAATACAGATTAAATTGGATAGAAATTCTGGGCATAAATAGCTTGAGCTTGGATTTAGTAAAGAAGTCAGAAGCCTTGCTTTATGAACAGTGCTTTGAGAAGTTTAGTGGCAGCAGTTGGTCAGAGGCTTTTGGAAGTGAAGGAAGAGAAGTTATTTATAAATTGGGATGTGAAAATGGGTCCCTTCAACTGTAGTTCAGAGTTATGAGCTGATTCTGTTTATTGAGTTACTGAGAACAGTGGAATCTCCCTCCATTTTTTGGCTTGCTTCTGATCTTTTCCCCCCGCCTTTATTTCTTATATTGTATTTTTGTTTTCCCCCATGTGTTGCTGATCCCTGTGAATGGCTTTTGCATTTTCTTCTCTCAGTGTTGATGTCCCCTATGCTTTTATTGGTGTCATGCAGTTGTAAAATTGGGCATAACTGTTTTTCAGATGTGTGGCAAAAGGTTTGCATGAGTAGATTGAATACTTTTACCTCGCATGAACATTTATACCACCAATTTTTCTACCCCAAATGATTCATATTCTGCCCTATTACTCTTGCCCTACTTTAGATCCTGCTATGAAGAAATGGAACTTCAGCATGAAAGATTACAGCAATCTCTGTAAGTAAATGTTGAATGATAAAAAACCAAGTGGAATCTTGACACCCCTTCCTTCCCCTGCTTTCCATAGTTATTGTTTAGCTTTGTTAATATCTTGACTAATAAAAGTAGTGCTGCTCAAAGATAATGCCCATCTTATAGGCATCTAGCTCACAGCATTTTTCTGATACTTTGTAGTTGCGTATAAATAATTTAATTTTTCACGCACTCTAAATACCAAGCACAGGTTACACTTTCTCTGCCATTGAATTTTTCAGCAACCAACAAGATCATAGGAAAATTGTCTGATGTGCTCGTACTTCTTTTGAATTTGTCTTGAAAACTGAGTGTGTTCCAGGGGCTAATGCTTAATTTCTGGGTCCATTCATGTATTTTCTTTTTAAATAGCTCTTATTTAAACACTTTTCCTGTTAACTGTGTGTGTCAGAAAAGGATAAAGGGTAATTCTCCAGGGCTTTGAGTGAGACCGAAAATGGATTTGACTTTTTTTTTTTTTGGTATAACAAGGGTGGGTTTATCTTTTTTTTCCCTCTCCTGTCATTTTGTTCTGGAAAGATTGAGAGATGGTAGAAGCAAACACTTCAGGTAAGGTTTTCAAAAGCACACTGTATTGAAGTGAGTGATAAAGCACTATTGATTTCAGTGGGAACAGAATTAGGCCTGTGTTGAGCACTTTAAAAAACCACAGTTGAGTGCTGGTATTTTAGCTTCCCATGTGGGTTGCCACACATTTATAATTTAAATGCTGTTGGCTTGCTTGAAGTGTATCAAGTACAGATGAAAGCAGAGTTTCTGCACCAAGGAGCTTGCAAATGAAGAGAATGGTTTTTAGAAATCAGGCATTTTTCTTTAAAGCTATCATATATGTGAGTACTCTGTGGAAAGTTCCTGTTCACAAGTGAAGACAGTATGTGATCTACATTGGCCAATGTAATTGGGAGAAAATAGCCTGAGAAAAGTGAGCTGACTTAAAAGAGCCTTGAAGTCTTTTAAAATAGTTATTTTACACTTTCAAGTTCCCATTCGTAATTTAGTTCTTCTGAATAATGTGATCCTGTATCGGCTTTTTCTTCTTTATACTATAGATTAAACATGCAGTCAAGCCTGGAAACTAACATTGAAATGAAGAAGTAAAATATGTGCTCCCCCACCCCAAATTTCTTTCAGTATTAGTTGTAGAGGTGATATCTAACTACACAATGCTAAACTTGGAGCATCTAAAATCTTTTGCTTGATGCATTGGGAGGAGAAGGTCTAAATTGGTGGTTTCCTGTTCCTCTAATTTAAAAGTTAGTTTCACTGGGTGCTCTTAAACTTTTTATTTGGAGTAGAAATCTCAAATGCTTGGATTTATTCAGGAAGTCACTTACTTTAAAATATAGTTGGATGGTTTATTTATTAATTTGTTAGGAAGAAATTGTCTTAATTTCTTCCTCCGTTTTCACATCTTGACCACTGAACTTAAAGTTTGTACTTTTTTGTCATGTATCAGTTTTCTGGACTACTTAAAAGAAGCAGAGTGGATATGATGTGCAGCTCAATGCTCAAAGGACTGGATTCACCTGGATTTATTCTAAACAGCTGCCGGAGAGGGGAAGTTGCCTCTCCACAAGTACTTGGAGGCAAAGTGTGCTTAATGGTCCCCTGCTCTTGAGTCTAATGGACTCTGGAGATGTTCATGGATCTTTGTGTTACTGTAGTATCTGTGAGGTGGAGTCTTGGGGACAAGCTTCACTGCTTTGGTGCTCTTCAAAATACAAGAAATATTATTCCCATTCCTTAACCATCAGAGTTCAGTTACAATAATAAAGACAAAGCATGGGTATAGATTGGCAGAGAAACACAGGGATAAGTGGCATTTTTATTACTGTGGATAGCTGTGTTCTCAGGCTAACATCTGTAAAATGCAGTGTCCCTCCTCTCTCCATGCCCTGGCATTGTGACAGAGGAGATTGCTGGTGATGGGTAAGACAGGAGTGCAGATGGCTGGGGGGAAGCACAAGTCAGCTGTAAGATACGGAGTAAAGGGTAATGAACTTAAACTGTAACAAAAGAGATTTAGGAATTTGGACTAGATTCCTTCCTACAGCATTGTGGATACACAGCGTTCCTCCTAGATTGTCTATCAGACATTGACATGAGGTAGGAGGCAGATATTTTTAAATCTTTCTCCTTTACTGTTTACAGAAGCACCTTCCAGCACTTTTCAGGCACATGCTATTGATCACCATGCCCCTGTCCCTGTGATTTTCTGAGTGAAACCACTGTATGGCTCTGTGCAATTTATGGCTAAATGTGCTTCTGCAGATTGCTTGCCCTGGCCTAGGGAACCACATTTTAGGATTGCTGACAGAGAGGGAGCTTAGTGCTATCACAATGCTGGACAGGCCCTTGTTCACCCACTGTCACATGTTCCCTTTGCCCCTGCTGTTAGAAAATCCCACCAACCTGCTCCTTCAGGCCATTGCACTCTCTATTCTTTGTTTTTGTGAATGAAAGCAGAGAATCATCATTCCCATTAAACGTGTGTGTGTTCTTTGTTATTAATTCTTTTCTGTATCTCTATGCTTTTCTCCCTAGTGGAAGCAGCAAATCAACTTTCATCGGTAATTCTGGCACCACTGGAAAGAGAAAATGCAGTTGACTTGGCATCAGACTCTCATTTTGTTGGCAGTGGAGTTGATGTGAAATCCCTCTTGAAGATGTGTAAAAACTGGAAGAAACCCTCAGCCCTTGTCAAAGGGAAGTGTGTGCTTATCTCTCGCTTGCGATTTGAGGTCGATATTGGGTATTCTGCAGAAGTGATAGGAGTGTTCAAACAGATGGATTCCAGAAATTATGGTGAGTCTCCTGCTGTGTCTGCTTGCTAATAATGACCTTGTTGGGGCTGCTCTTGCTTCAGAGAAGAGAGGTTGTGGTAGTACATCCCTCTGAAAGAGCATAAGAGAATGTGCTTTGGTGAAGATTGCAAAAGCTCTTGTAGTTCTGGTTTAGTGTTGTGTCCATGTCCAGCGATTTATCCCATGGCAGAACATGTCGTCTTCTGGGCCTGTTAGCCAAGGTGATATTTCAGGTGTCAGCATGATTACATTTACTGTTGAGGTGGGATATGCTGTTAATTTGCCAACATTATGGAGACCTTGCAAAGTTCTTGTCTTAATTATCAAATTCAGCTGGACATTCTCTTACTTCTCCTGCTTTACTGTGGTGTATAAGGGCTGCAACTGCCTGAGCAGGTTTAATTTACCAGGAGTTTTACCAATGTTTTCCTGGTAGGTGTAACTGTAGAGCACTTTTTTATATTGGTATTCAGATTTTAATGGTAAGTATGGTTTTTTTCTGCTTGTAATTTGGGAAATGTGACACAAAGTGATGAGGTGACATGCACAGTGTCACAGAATGTCAGTGACATCATGGAGAAGAAATTCTGGAGCTCTGGATTTTTGGGCAGGGTCCCACCTGGCTCACTGTGTCTTCACCTGACTCTGAATTCACTCGTCTTTCCCGGGATGTTGTACATGGGTGCTACCCAGGGATAAACCTTCCACATAGGTCTGGCATTGATGTTACATTTTGGATATTGATGAATTGGTGAATTTCCTCATGTACCCTTCTGAGCACTTCGACCCTCGGATAAAGAGGCACAACTGAAAGTGATTGTTTTACTTACTGAATTCAGAATTTGTTCATTCTCAAATAGAAACGTCTGCACACATTCTTCATCCCTCCTTGCAGTGAAGAGAAAGTGATTGCCAAAATCCTTGAGCACGTGGGTTTGTTAGGAGAGCTGACCTTAGCTTGCTCTGGTGATACCACCATTTCTAGATGTTTGGTCATACTTTTAAATTTTCTCCAAACTATTTGCGTAATGTGACAGCAAACAGAAAAGAACTGATTTTGATTAAGGTAACAACTCTTTTAAAGTAGTTTTGAAATGCGGAGAATATGGGTGGATAGACACGTTCTTACGGACAGAGAATTCAGTCTTTTTTTTTTTAAAAGGGACTTGTGACCGTGTTTGTTTTAATTATTGCAGATATGAATACCAGAAAGTGGAATTTCCTGCTGGAGGATTACCCCAAACTAAGTGAGTTGCTGCATGTCTGTGCGACACAAATGAATTCTAACTCTATTTCTTTATTTTTCATTCTGAAAAGACAAGTTGCTAATGAATCATTAGGCCAGTGTCTTCCTGTTTTGTTAAACATTTACACTGTTTGCCTAGACTCAACACTATATTAATGTATGCTATTCATGACAGTGCTTTAGGGGCCCATTGGGAGGGAAGCTTTAGCTTTTCTCAGATTCTGCACTGAATTTCTGTACCATTTCTTAGAGCATGGGTGTATTAACTATCACAAAGCTATTTTTATTGCTTATAATCTAAAGCCTCTTTACTTGAACTATGAAGTTGCAGGAGAATGGATTCCTTTCTTCCCACTTGCCAAATTTGAAGAGATAGACATGGTGTCTGCCAAGCCTACATGTCCTTACAGAAATTCTGTCAAACTCACTCATTTTAGCTGTGTTCCCCTTATCCTCAGAGCCAACCCACTTTGCACCATTTTGTGTGTATATCAATTCATAAACTGTCACAGCAAACTTAGAAAACAAATATGTATCAGGTAGTTTTGCTTCTAACTCCTTATGTAGTGTGCATGATGTTGTGCTAGTTCATTTCACACATTTCAGCAAGTTTTGGTTTTCAAGTCAGGGCAGTAGGTTTTCAAGTCAGATGATGACCTCTGTAACAACCCGTTCAAAACTGTAACACACAGTTACAGTCTGGGTTCTGTCTAGCTGCTTTTGTTCAGCCTCATATGTTACTGCTGGTAATAATGGCTTTGCAGGCAGCACAAAACTATTAAGGTTTTAATTGATGTAAGCGGCAGGTTAGAATTGGAGTTGCTTCCATAGAGGAGTTGTTTCTGAGGCAAACAAGCAGAGCTGCTTTCTCTTGCAGAAGTGTTTAGATCTGCCTGAAGCAGACGCATTTTTGAAGCTGAATTTCATACTCTACTGTAAAGGTTTGATGCTGTTTGGATGCTTAAATGCAGAATAATCCAGTCTTCACAGCATGCTTCGAGCACATCTGTTTCTTAGGTTTTTATGTTTAGTTAAGTTTATAGAGTGCTTTGACATCAACAGTATTACACAAGCCCTAAGTATTATAATTATTATTTATCATCCCAGTCAGTGTGCTGTGTTTGCCTTGGTGCTCATGTGAGGGTTTGTGTCTGTGGAATTTGATTGGGGTAAGCTTCAGAAGTATAATAAGCAAGGTGCTCTGTGCACATCCTTAGAAGTGTGAGTATTTCAGAGCTGAAGTGCTGTTGCTCAGAGTAGTTTTTCTCCAGCATGGGCTACTGCTTCTATGGGACACCAGAGTATGTTTAATAATTGAGTTATATGCATGCTTTTGTGATGCATGTCTTAATAACATTAGTAATGATGTAGGGCTGAAAGCCATGTGGTGGGGCTGTGTAGGAATGCCAGGTCTTGAACAAGTGAGTGTGTTTTGGAGGAGACTCTTACGAAACTGCAGGGTTGGGATGTTGACAGGCCCTGATTTCATGAGAGCTGATGATTGCTCAGGATTTGGTCAAAAGGCATTTTGTACATGCAAAGGGCCTGATCCTGCAGCATGTGCCAGGCAGTCTGAGCAGACACATGATCTCCCAGTGTGCCATAGGCTTGGTCATGCTGGCTGGCAGTTGTACACATTACATGAGGTATTCAGAATCCCACAGATTTGAGGAAGAGAAAAAAAAATTCTGTGAATCTTGCAGAGCATAATTTGTGAGGGCATTTGAGGATTCTAGCACATGCCTTTTAGAGGAACAGCATTTGCTTTGTTGCCTGTTCATTTGCCTACATCAAAATAAAAAAAAGATAATTCAGAAAGGCTGGTTGCCATTTCCAGCAGAGAGATCTGTTAGCTGGGAACTGTTTGTAGAGGTTAATGTCTCTTTGCCTAGTTGCTCAGTCATCTTTATATAAAGGTCACTTCACTAAAAACTGTCTGTTGGATGAATCATGCTGGTGGCAGATATATCTTAATCACTCTCCCAGCTCATGTACAGAACAATAGCAACAGAATTATCAGTGAGCAAATTGTAGCAATTATGCTAACACATAGCTTGGTCTGTGAGTGTAATAACAAGCTTGTGCTTTTCTTCGGGTGGAGAGAGTTCCTGCTATTGAAGAACTAGAAATTAAACTGGAGAGTTAAAGAAGTTTGGTCATTGCCCAACCACAAATGGAAATCTTTTCATATGTATATTTCTTGGAATTGGTATCCCCCTTTATATGGCAGGGGTCCATCCTGCTGCTTTCCTCTTGGAGATTACTGAAACAAAATTACCTAACTGAATTCTGGTGCATTTACTGCTGGTATAGCGAGTTATTATTTCAGTTGTTTTTCCAAGCAGGCTTTTTTGTCTTTTGGGCTTCATATACAAACCGACTACTATATAAAAAAGGAAGTTGCTTCCTGCAGGGAAAATCTGTGCACTTGCATGTGTGTTCCTAGTGTAGAAGTGTCATTGATTTCATAGTCACTGGCCAAAAATTATTTAATATGTTTTCCTGGTGACAGCTCACTGCGTGTTTTAAACTGGTGTTTATTTTCCGAGAAATTAACTGTTGGATTAAAAAGAAATACTTCTGTTTTGGGAGGGATGGGATACAGAGGCTGGAGGGGACTAAAATAAGGTTGTCCAGGAGAAGAATTGGCTAGGTGCTGTGATTGCTCTGATGCATGGGTTGAAAAGATGAAGGGTCTGAGGTCTTGGCATAATGGATGCTGGGGATCCCTTTAGTCTGACTGGGAAGGTGAAGTTGTGTGGCTTCATGGGTGAAAGAACAGTAGTATTGAGGAACTAAAGTTGGCTGCCTGTGGGCTGGTTCTGGCCTGCAGGCTGCTTCTATCCAGGAGAACAGCAGTGGCATCCAGCTGAGCAAGGGTGGTGCTGTTGGTACTGAAGGATGGCTGTTGGAGTGCTGCTGATGGTGCTACGAGAGCTGTTTCTCTGAGTCTTGAGGCGCTTTCTGTTTTCTTACCCAAATGTGGTAAACAAGGGTGGTAAAGTGGAGGCAGAACACCACTGTGTGAATTCGGGGAACAGGAGGAGAAGAGAGTTTTCAAAACTGAAGATGGATGATATTCTTTAGGTAGCTGTTTTGGGTCACTCCTGATGATTTGGGCATGGTGGAAACCTTAGGGGTATGGAATCCCAAGGTGAAGATAAAGATGCCTGTGCCTTCTGGACTTCAGGACGTCTTTTGTTCAAATCTGTACTTTCATTTCTGAGTGAAGTGTGCCCTAAACTGCCCTCAACATGAATAATCCAGCTCCAGCTGTATTAGTAGCAATCATCTCTGAATGATGGCATCAGAGTTTCAGCTTTTTTATAAGTAAGTCTAAATATGAGGGGAGGAGATGTGATTCATCATGTGGTTCTGAAATAGACTTTGGGGAAGAGGCCAGGCTAACACCTGTGCATGATGCCATGATTTCTGTGAGCTGTTTCAGGATAGGAAATTATATAGTTGATGAGGTTGAGCTTTGTGTCCTGACATCCATAATGGAAGTTGTATGTATGTTGTCCTTTCAGATAATAAACTGCTCTGTTCTTTGCAGTGGAAGTGTTACTGAGCCTTGTGTCCGTAGAAGTGGAGCCACTGCCTGAAGCAGTAATTAAGACCTTTGCTGCTCGACTAGAGAGATCTCCATCACAGACAGACATTCCTGATGCTGACCTTTCAGTAGTGGACTCCAAAATTGTGATGAGCCTCATGCCCTTTCAGCGGGAAGGTGTGAAGTATGTCCTTTTTGCATGCTGTTAAGAGCTAGTCCTTGTCTAGAATTTTGTAGTTTATATTGGTGCCCAGGTTGCCTTCTCCTCCATGGAGGGTTGTGCATTTCTCTAGAGTCTGGGTCTGTTATACTCTGGCACTCTGGGCTTTTGATTATTTGGTATAGTATGGTTTGTTTGGGATTTTTTTTTTATTATTATTTTTTGAGTGACACATCTGTTTTATTTCTAGATAGAATTCATCATGAGTCAGGTGGAAAGCAGCATTTTGCTAGTCTAAAAAATGATTCAAATGATACATCTCTGATTTCCCTCTTGTGATTCAGTATGTACATAATTGTCATATGATTTTTTATTTTGTAAGGTAATTGTTTTTTTCCAAGTGCATCACTTTTGTTGTTATTGTATTTTGAATATTAAATATGCATGGGAAGGGACCAGGAAATGGGACCCAGGCCCCAAAAGCTTAAAAATTATATGTACAGATAAAAATTTAAATGTACCTGTCCCCATCATAGATGATCATTAGTTGTTGTTTTCAATATGCAGTCCAGGACAGTCTGTACTTAATGGTCTTAAATTGCTATTGTTATTAGTAATAATTTCTTAGCTCAGCCAGAATGAACTCTGGAACATAATGTGAGTAATATCATGGAAAGAATGTGCTTTAAATAATCTTAAGGTCTTGAGACTACTTCTCACATGAAATCAAAGTCTCTAAGGACTGGGCTGAACTACTCTGTTCAGAAGCTTCCAAGCTTTGAGAGATTTGTGAGAGTTGCTCACTTTTATGACGGCTAAGGGAGAAGGTCCAGGTTTACTAAGAACCCAGATCATTTCCAGGTGATCCTGATTAGAGGCTTGGTCATGACTTGTTCTCATCTGGGTTGCCAGATAATGACCCATTTCTTGACTCTTTTTTCCCTCTCTATTTTCCCCAGTTTTGCAATTTTCAGAAACGGTCGTTTGCTCCTTGCAGATGACATGGGCCTGGGCAAGACCATCCAGGCCATCTGCATTGCTGCCTACTACCGGCAGGAATGGCCCTTGCTGGTGGTCACTCCTTCGTCTGTGAGATTTACATGGGCAGAGGTACTGTGAATTTGGGCATGTGCATGTGGTCAGTAATGAGCCTGTGTGATGGTTAGACTGTATTGTGCTTTGCAAAAGTTTAATTTCTAAATGTATTAAGGCAAAGAAATAAAAAATTGTACTGATATAGAAACTTGCATTAGAGGATGGGAAATTGCTTGGCATTGACTGTATGGGATATGCCTTTTTTTTTTTTTATTGGCTGATTTTCTTTTTGTGGTCCAAATGATCTGCTGGGAAGAGGGAAAACTAGAGAAAGGATCTCCTCTGACCGTCTGTTAACTTTGTTCCTGCTAGTCAATTGGCTCCAGGAGGGCATTTTATTCATCAGTGTCAAAGGTAATAGTTACCTTCAAGCAATTGTCTTATATTGGAGCCCATCATAGCAGTATTTGCCAGTTCCTTGGCTGAAACAGAGGCCCAGATGCTGGTGTTCAAAAGGCTCCATTATCATCATCGTTAAGTGTCTCTCATAATACATCTTTTGGCCTGTCTGGTGTATGCTGCTGACTCCTCTGAGTCCTTTGATCAAAGCCCAAGAAAGCTTGTATGGTTGAGAAATGTATCTTGAAACAAATCACAGCCATAGTTGGTACACTGAGGCTGTTGGGTTGCCAAAGCCTAGTGAAATGTTCACTGTGGGAGAAAAAGGTGACCCAGAGATTTTAGGTCAGTACATTCTTTCCAGAGTAGGAGGAGATGGGAGTTTAGCTTTTCCTGGAACATTGCATTGATGAGAAAAGTACTGATTGGGATTTGCTGGTTTTGTGCTGTAAAACCAGGTTGTTAGAGCATCTTGGTGTGTGTTTTAATATCCAATAGTGCAACAAAATGCAAGGTGAAAAGAAAATTGTTTACTGAAGAAATGAGTGATGCTCATCATACTTGAAATCTCAAGGCCTATATGCCTCTGGGACAACACCTAACCTGAATCCATCTTTTCTGTGGGATATCTACCGGGAACAATTTGGGGCTAGGTTTCCTGAAGTATTGGGCAACTGCAACTAAACTTCTATGTTCTGCTTCAAGAGATTTAAGAAATGTGAGGCATTTTTGTTGGGTTTGTTTTTGGGTTTTGGTGTTTTTGGGTTTCTTTTGAGTGCTTGATTTCTTCCTCCCCCTGCTCACGACCGCCCAGGAGGCTCTTGTGAGAGATGTTTTCTTAGGACATTTGCTTTAGAGATCTGGTTGTTTTTTTGAGTATGTGATGGATTCAGATGTAAGAAAAATGTGTCATAGAAATTAAGTAGGTGAAATTTATTATAGTCTGTAATCTACTCAGTTCGTTCTTGCATAGATGTGTTTTACTGTAATGGTAGAAGCTTTAATGGTATCTCTGGAACCAAATTCGTAGAAATTTTCTTCATCTGAGAGTTATCAGTGTTTTATTTTGGCTTTCTGTACTGAGGCAACTGAGTGCCTTTATACTGGGGGTGCCATAGGAAGCTGGTGGGAAGGGGTGAGCATCAGAAGTGTTGCCCCCATGTGTGTTTGGAGTTCAACATGAAACTTAAATAATTAACAGGGCAGTTTCGTAGCACTTCTTGTGGACTAAGGTCAGCATCCTGTGAGAAATTCAGGATCCCTTTTATGGTGTGAATTAGTCACATACCCTTTATAAAAGGAGAGTACAGTAGGAGCTTCCAGATACTTTCCTTTTGCTGCTACCTTTGTGTTAAATTTTGACTTGGTGTCAGGCACATTCTTTTTTGATTGGTATCTAATTTTCTGTGCATGTTGGCTCATTTTGGGTGTGGTGCTTTCAGTGAGTGGTGAAGATAGTTAATTGTTACTTTCTCACATACTGAGAAATGAGAGAAGCTCACATTTAGCTCCTCTGGCTGCTTTATGAGGTTGCTGAACAGTGGACAGGAAGGATGATGGTTGGGCGATTTCAATAGGCAGAGCTCCTACAGACAGAGATGCCATTTCTCATCACCATTTGATCAAATCTCTGTAGAGACCAGATCCTGATGGGCCTAGCCAGTTTTCTGCAGAGCAACATCAGCAGAACTCAAATGTTGCAGAGAGCTTGGTGTCACTGGGGACAGAATTACAAGGGAAATGGTGGGTGGTCGGGCTAACAGATGGGTTTGGGGGAGGAAATCTTGCTCTGGTGTGTGGAGCATTTCAAGAGGTTGATTGAATGACTACTACCACATGTATTTCAGCTGCTGTCATAGAGCAGCTGGTGTGTTGTCAACTTGATCTTTTCATTTTATATTTTTTTGGTTTCGGGTTTTTTTTGGGTGGACTTTTTAAGAAGAGAAGGTAGTGGAAGAGTTTTGTTGGTCTGGGTAAGTTGTGCTTCACCCTCACTGTGGAGTAAACATTGCTCTAGAGATAGATTTTTACTGCTCAGAAGTCTGTGTTTCACAACCTTAGGTTTCCTGTTGAGTGAGAAAACTATATTTTCCTGTAAGCAGTGGTCACAGCATTCTCTGGCTCTGAGCATAGCAGGTAACGTTGTCAAGAGGTTATGCACATTTCTACTACAGATCAGATTTTTTTTGTTTGTTTTACTGGGGTTTTACTGGGATTTGTGTGTTTGTTTTTCTTTTGTTTGTCTGCTTTTATTTTTGTTTTTTTCACTAAGAAGAAAGAATAGGATTTGACTGTTCCTTGCTGTGTAAAGTAGATTTTGCCTTATAGCCTGAGTTCTATTCTTGATGTTCCCATGACCAGGGTGGTTGCCGTGGGAAGGCTGCTTACCCTTATTGTGCTCCCAGGTGATGTCTAATGGTGGATGAGGTGGCTCCATGTCCTAAGTATTCATGAGGATGTTCTGTGGAGTGCTTTGGGATCTTGACAAAGAAGATAAGCACCAGAATGCAATTAATTTCTTTCCTCTTTCTCCAGGCATTTCACAGATGGCTTCCATCCTTGAGTCCAGACAGCACCAATATCATAGTGAGTGGCAAAGATAACCTAACAGGAAGCTTGATCAACATCATCAGTTTTGATCTCCTCAGCAGGATGGACAAGCAACTTAAGAGCACGTTCCAAGTAGTTATCATTGTAAGTGGTATATGAAAACTTTTCAAGCTAATTGTATGCTGTAAATGGGGTAACCTTTGTACAGTAAAGAAGTATGAAGTGGGCCTTATTTGGGACTGAAAGTATCTTGTAATTGTGGCTGTGATAACAGCTGTCTTCATGAGTACAAGCATGAGGTTTCTCTGAAACCTTCTGAAATAATGAGTAGAGTTTAATTCCTTTCTGATTCCTAAGGCTGTGTTTTCACTTTTACTGGTTATGGTGCCTTTCTGATTTCACTGTGCTTGGTCATGTCCTCTGTTGGAGAGACAAGTGTTTAATGTGGTGTATCAATACAATAGGCTTGGAATTCTATCTTCTTAAGTCTTGGACTTCAGGGTAGTGTTAATCCAGTAAACCAGATAACCTTTCAACATCAAGTTATGTGGGTAAAGCATCAAAAAAATCTCCCTTAGCTTGTGTTCCACTGTCAATCTTCATTAAGCTTTCTTTGATCACTTGTATCATTTCTTTGTAAATTACTTCAAATTCCAGTTTTTATCTTTTTACAGAGCCATAATAAAGGGCATTTTTCTGGATTTCAGTTACTAAAAATTCAAAACATCTAGTGTTTCAAATCCAGCTTGGATCAATAGAGAGCAAAAGTGTATATGTAGATTACTATGAGTGATGTTCTCAATCTAGTTTTCAGCACAGATATACGCCTATGCAAAGATCATGGCAATTGGAACATAATCTTTTTGTTTCTCAGCATCACATGGGAATATGGTAATAGATGAAGTTTTTTGGAGACCAAACTACTCATGGGAGAACAGATCTTTTTTATTTTTGTAGTTTTGGTCCTACACACTCTCTGACAAAACATTCTGTGAAGGTGGAAATGCAGATTATTACTTTTGTAGGCTCGAGGCTATTGCCTTGGAACTTTTAACCAGCCCTGAACTGACAGATGATCTTTTTGTTTGTTTATATGTCAAATTTGGACTCTGTGCAGGATTTTACAGGTGAGAGTAGTCCTACTGCGTGCTGAGCTCTTCTGCTTTTTCTTCCAATTTTTTTTTTTGGTGACTGGGAAAATGAATGTAGCTCATTTGTTATATAGGAGGGAGAAGGCTGTGCCTGAGAGGCTAAGCAGTTGTACCGTCTTTGCATGCTTGTTTCTACACATGTGGAAAGATGAGAATATGCCCTTGGAGGGTGCTGATTGCTTTTTGAGTCTTAAGTTCTGCCTTACTACAGCAGTAGAAGTGAAGCCCATTTGAGGGTGATGTCTAAAGTAGGAGACTGTTACCCACCTGGTGAGCTCTATCAGCAGAACAGTTGGATCTTAATTAGATTTCTTTTTTCCTTATCATTTGCATTAACCCCTTATTAAGGGAACTGGCACTGTATAGGCCTCCTATGTTTGCTGCTTTTAAAAGATCCATAGGGGCAAATGAGTATCAGTTATAGAAATAATGTTCCTCTTTCCCTCTCCAGCCCCCTTTGCTCACTTTTTCTTGGTGTTCATTTATGATTCGTGCCTGCAAGGTTTGATTTTTGCTCCTTTTGCTTGCACCTTCAGGTTTGAATGCAGGAAGCCTGCTACTCTTCATCCTGTCTCTTTGTTTAGAATCTGTTGTGACTATCCCAATGCCTGAAATATCCTCTGAGATGAAAGGCCTGTAGTATTAGATAGCTGAAAATACCGGGAATTTGTTCTGTAACCTGCATTTGGACTATGGATCTGAACTGACTTTGCTTTCATACTTGTTACCTTTCAGGATGAATCCCATTTCCTGAAGAACACAAAAACTGCACGATGCCAAGCTGCCATGCCTCTACTCAAGGTGTGTATGCTCGGTGCCAAACCTCTAACTGATAATGTTAGGCTCCCAGGGCAGTGTTGCGCCACTTACCAGGTTTAGGAGACAGCAGCTGAACTCTTTTGTTGTGCAAGGGGAAATACAGGTAATAGTGCAGATCCAAGAGCAAAATTTGGCTTTATGACTTGTTTCCATACAAATATTAGATGGCAAAACCTAATAAAACAACTTCTAAAGCTCCCTTGATATAATTGTGGTACTGCCACTGATGAGTTCTGTGGTGACAGGAAAAAGGGAATGTCAGAATTGACTGAATGTAGCCAGGGAGAGTAGAAAGAATATAGTGGTGTCAACATAGCTTGTTTAATGAAAATAATCATTATCAGTTACTTCTCAGCACACAAATAACTGCTGTATGTCAGAATGACATTGCCTAGGGCCCTTGCCCGGCTTTGGTTTAGGGTTCTAGACTGTTACTGCAGGCTTCCAATGTATTTGTGTGGCTGGGGCTTAGGAGCGTTCCTGCTGGTCACATGTACAGAACTACTGGGAAAGGGCAGAATGTGACATTAGCAAGACAAGTGGCCCACAGAAGGGAGGCAATAGTCAATTATGAGATACCAGGAGAAATGTAAATTCTGATGTTTGCCTGTTGTCTTGGGATCAAAGAATCATACTCTCCCTGGTAGCCTCTAACAGGTACAGATTAAAGTTATGGGTAGTTTCTAGACACTGCAGGGTCTGTACATTAGAAGGCAAATGTAGTTCCTCATTGGCATTTAATCAGCAAGTGTGTATAAAGAGAAGATTTTATCTGTGATGGCTTTATAGCAACCAACTTTCATATGCAAGATTCTTAATGGCAAGCTGAAGGTGGTTGTCCTTAAAAAACTTGGTTATTCTCCTTAAAGGCCTGACTCGTTCCTTCTCTTGGTTTTCAAATCACTTCAGACTTTTAATGGTTGGAAACTAAGTAGGAGGTCCAATTCTATGAGCAGTTTGAAATACAATAATTAGGGTGTGTGTCTGAAAATTGTGGAAAATAACAAATTTGCCTCATTGCAAAATGCTCAAAAAGCAGCCTCATCCTTTGCTACTTGAAGCTTTATAAGGATCAGCTTGGCAAAATTATTTGCAGGCTGCAAGATATGAGAGTGAAAGATGGTAGTTGTTAGGCAGAGGTTAATTGCCTGTATGCACTTAGTGAGAATTTACAGTTTTATGCTGTCACATCACTGGTCTTAAAGAATTGAGAGCTGATGCTTCTGAAACTGAATTTTAGTCTTCTAAAAGCATTAAGAGTTTCATGTTCATATCATGCATTATCTCACCTGCAAGAGCATGCAGTACCAGATGTTTCGTGTTAGATGTTCAGGTAAATTCTGTTTGCCTGCTTCCTGACTAACATTTCTGAAGTGAGTATTTGCTGTAATAGCCATTTTTCTTCCCTCCTTGCTTTCCAACATAGGCATTTTGCTCTAAAATGACCCCCTTTGGCAGCTGTGTCTTCAGTTCCTAGTGAGTGATGCTGTGGTCACTACTGGCACAGCACATCACACCAGAGTTTTTGTTTCTGAAAAAAATATCAGGAGCTTTCATCACTTGAATACTGAATTTAACAACTACACTATGTCATATTTATAGTAAGTAGCTAGTGGGGTAGAAATGGGAGTATTTTCATTATTTTACACGATATCTTGAAATTACTGAATAACAGGTGGCTAAACATGCTGCTGAGGATAATATTCCTTTTCTTACCTTCTCTGTGTTAAAAAGGATTTGAGCAGTAGTAGGGCTCTTAGACGAAACCAGAAAAAGGTGTAACTGTAGGCAAGTCCTTGATAGGTAAATTGCTTCTAGTACATCAGTCCCTACCTTAAGGTCACAGTGTACAGCTGTGCCAGTGCCGTAACCAGAGCCCCTGGAGCTAAGTCATGCCTTGTTTGTCTACATTCAAAGCATTTCCACTTCTAACTGTTGTTAGCATTACACAATTTAAACTATCTGAAATTGCCATAGTTGCTTATATTTCCTGTGAGGATCCCAATGTCCTAAAGCATGAAAGCTTGAACTGACTTCTAGGGAAAAAAAAAAAAACCTTCTTAGGTTTTGTGACATTTTCTTAGGAAATGCGATCCTTGGTCCTTATATGCTACAAAGATTTATGAGTCCATAATGATACTGGACAGATCTAAGTTAAAATGTCTTGGAGACAGTTTTCTGTCAGTTCCATTCCTACTTAATTAATTTTTTTGGATAGAATTAATTTGATAGAATCTTCCTTGTGATTTCTCCATTTGAATAATAAATAAAATGCGTACACTGTTGCAAGTGTTTATACAGAACTGCACAAAAATTGGATTAAATCAGTACATTAATAACAAAGATGACTTACCTTGGATATTAATTTATAATTTGTCTTGTTAGACACCCAGACTGAATCTCTACCTCTGAAATCTTCAGCTCATGGTTACAGCATTTAAGCCTTATTTTAGTTTTAATATCTGACATTGACCGGTTTTCAAAGTGAAGTGGTGTTTTTAGCCACTCAATAATAATTCATCTTTTCCTGCTCTCTTGTATATATTGCAGAGAGAGTGTGGTATAGAATTGTCAAGCAAAGCCATATATTAAACATGTCACCTAAGTTGATCAGTTGGGAATTTTTAGACCTTTTTTTAATATTAACAAAAGCCGCAAGTTTTGTACGTGCAGTACTCAGCATCTTTTCTGACATACTTAGCTGTGACCCTGACAGTGATTTAGAAAAGTTTTACTTGAGATAGATGAAGAACTTTTATAATTGTGGATGTATTCAGGGGCTGTGCTCATTGCTTCGTGGCTTGCCCCAGGTTGTCGTTAGTTTAGAGTAAATATGTAGACATGTTATGTCAAATATACTGTTAGTGGACAGAACTTTGAGAGGAACTTATAATTGTATGAACAGTAAGATAGGGTGAACTAGCAGCAGCAAGATGATCAGGCCATATTTCTTATTCCCTTCATGTTTCAGTGGATGTGGAAACTTCTGGGTGTGCAGACTTGTATGTGGCGGAAAATGCTCTGTCTGCCTACGTGGAAGCTGCTGGCAGAGTTTGCAGTGTCTGTGTGCATCCCTGCAGAATTATGGAGGAGGATGGATTGAAAGCTGTAATAGAAAACAGTCCTTTGATGCTTGGTCATGTGGCAAAAATCCTGCTTTCAAGGTCAGCCAGCTTTCACACTGGCAGGTCTATGCCAGCAGCTGCCTGAGATTTGTCCCCAGCTGCAGCACCTCGCGGTACTCAACGGGTAAAAGTTGCTGTGTTCAAAGTGGTCTTGTGTCTTGTTTCCATGCTCATCGAAGTGAGAATAGCTTCATACTGTTAGGCTTTGGTTGAGTCACCAAAAGGCCTCATTAGGCCTGGTGTGTCCTTGCTCCTAATTCAAAGCTATGGCAGTTGGTAAGAGGACCTACTTGTTATCTTGCTGTTTTTTGTAGTCTGATGTTGGGACTAAGTTCTGCTGGGCATACTGACAATGCTGGTTGTTCCCTTCATCTCTGCTGTGCATCTGCTTCGCTCAGACGCAGAAAGTGTCAATAGTATTACACTTGTAAGCATTTTGTTTTTCCCTTCTAAGATTAGACTGGCTCAGAGATGTAAACATAGGAGAGGGAGTATACGTACTACCGGTATCCTTAAAACAACAAAGCCTCAGGGATGTAGATGGAGAAGAAACAAACAAAACAGAAGTTTTCCACTGATCTGTAGTGGGGTCTCTTGGGGACCAGAGAGGGAAGGATTCTACCTATTTTGACCAGCCAAGGTGCTGCATGGTCTTTATTCTTCTGTAATTGCATAGAGTACTGCACAGCATGTAAACTAGAGAAGGTCCAAATGGAAAATGGTTGAGTATTTTGGAAGCATGGCAATAAGTAGTGAGGAATTGCATTGGAAACTGAGAAATAAAAGGTACTATCTAATAAAAAATTTCAGTTGGCATTAAATGTTCTTATACTCTTTGTGCTTTCTATGAGCATTGCTCTCCAACATGTGGGTAATATTAAACTGATTATTCCCATTGAGCTGCTGTTCCAGTTAATAGTGTGATGCACATCCTGATGTTTGCAGAGTTAAAGGTCTTTGGTTTTATTATGGGACTCCAAATACACTGTGTGGCTGGAATCTAAACCTTTTGTGCTTTTTGCCATAGTGCAACTTAAAAATAATGGAGAGAAACAAGCCCATGCTGAAGGTAGAAGGTGAGGAGGGAACAAGAAAATTTCCATTTCTGTCGGGAAATAAACAGCAGCTGTCTTTAGGTGTTGCAAATCTGTATGGATTAGATAAATAAACTTTTCCTTATTGTCTTCTGCTGAGAGAAGGAACTTCATCTTGAAACTGAAGAAGCTGTGGGCCCTCAGGGCTTCATCTTCAGATCTGCTCTTACCTTCCAATTTCTCTTCCTTCTTGGAATAGGAAGGCAGTTTAATTTGCTTCAGTCATAGCTTATCACTTGTGTTTGACACACATTGTCTGTCTAGATGTCACTTAACAATAAGGAAAGGTATTTATATTTTTTGGAATAATTACTGCAGGATCATCTTATGAAACGCAGAGCCCTTTCTCTTGCCCAGGTGCAGAAACATGCTCCTCAAAGCAGCTGTTACTCTTTCCCTTTATCAAATCTTCTATTTCATCAGATGATTATTTTATTATGGCCCCTCTCAGATTTTTCATTTCACAGCATAAGCTATTCTTAAGCTAAGCAGTCCAAATGACACAGTAAGCAAAAACTGGGGACACGAGTAATTGTACAGCCAGAACCAGCCACACTTACTTTAAAAAGTGTGTCAGACTGTTAGCATATGGCAGAGCTCATGCTGTGAAATTCATTTAACACGGAGACAGTCATTGTATGTTAATAAGGCTCTTTGCATGCTCAATTATTTGTTTGTCACATAACCCCTCCGCCTCGCCTACTCCCCTTTGAATTGTTGGTTGCTGGGTCTTGACCTCTAAAGTAACTGCCATCATTTCATAAATTATTCTTTGACTTTCAAAAGTGATTTTTGTAAATGTTCTCACAGCTGTGGAATTAATTCTTGCTGTTGTATTGTGTAATGCTACAAAGCCACAGGCTTTGTCTTAGGCTATTTAGTAAATGAGAACTGCTGACCAGGTCACCATCAGCTCTATGAACTTCATGCCTAAGTGCAACTGAGCAGCTAATGTTAGTTCTTCTGTGTGGAAATATGTATCAATTGATTACAGATCTGATTTTGCTAGGAAGTCCTTTCTGGCCCCTGCAATCTTATTTTCTGTGGTGATGTTCCATATTATTGTTACAGATCTTTAAAGAAAGAAGCTACGTGCTTACTCTTGGCAGCACAGAAGGTTCAGCAGGAAACAAGAATTAAGCAGTGATCAGCAGAGACTTCTCTGCAGGAGCAAATCCTTATTGGCATCTATTCAAAATGAGTTGCCACTAGAAAAAGAAATGGGAATCAAAGCCATTTCTTTCATCCAGAATTTAAGTCAGCCTTCAACACTTGGAAATTTGTCTTCCTAGGATGTGTTTTTTCTTCTGTTCTTTCTTGAGCTCCATCTGTCACAGGCTTTAAAACTGAAAGGGACCTTTGGGATAATGAGTTAGACCACCTATGTTCCATGCAATTTTCTAGAATTAATTTCTGAAGTTCTTCACAGCTCTTGTAGAGTTAGTGTCTTTTGGGGTTTTGTTTGTTTGTTTGGGTTTGTTGTTGTTGTTTTTATTGCTTTTTCTTTTACTTTTCAGTTTGCATAAAATGGTTAATTTAGAAGAAATGTCACACCCTTGGTAAGAGCTTACAGTGGTTGGATACCCTGTCTGCTAGCTGGACAAGTTTAGAATTCAAATAACCTGTAACTTAATCATCCTCTCTTTTGACACCTATTTAGGGGTTGGGGAAGGAGCCTGACTGATTGTTTTGACTACTGGGGAATTAGTGTTCAGCTGTATCTTATGCAGCTCCTGGGGAATACCCTCTGAAGAGGGAGAGTCTTGACAACAGCATAAACCCTTTCAACACAGTTGGCTTTACGTGGCATTTATTATATTCCTGGTCTCTTGTGAGTGTGCTGTTCTTGCTTTAACTTGATCCAGAGTTTTTTTACATGAGATGTTTATAATCCCACGACCTTCATGTTTCTTTTTTGTGGCAGTTGCCTTCTGTTGGTCCAGGAGGCACAAGTTTAATTTGGAGGTTTCTTGCACTTGTGGGACTTGTCTGTCTTGTGTTTCAGCAGATTTCTCAGGGTAGTGTCAGTTTACTCCTCAAAGGTTTCTGCAAGGTGTCAGATATTGTCTAGGTTCTGTTCAGTTGTCCTCTAGTGTTACCTTAATTTTAAAACTGACCTAATTTCTGTGTGATCACTGTTTCCTCATGGGATCTGATATCTCTGGTCTCTGTCACGCCTTTATCTTCTGAATAGCATAGGCACCTCTGTCTTCTGTAACTGACTCTCACCTTCTGACATGTTCAAAGGTTTGACCTCTGTTCTTACTTAGCTCAGTAAATACCCTGCATTTTTAAATGTTCATGGAAATTGTCTGATTCTGGTGGCAATCACATTTCCCTCTGATCTGTTTAATAGGGATGATTGGAGAAGGCAAGTCACATCTTGATCGCAGCCTATATATAAATAGCTGATAGTCTTAAAATTAATTTCCGGAACTCTTTTTCCACCAGATTTGGTTGGTAAGTGGATGAAACAGCTGAATAGATCTGGGTGACTTGTTGATCTCAGTGAAATGATAAAAGAATTTAATTTTCTTTTTCATTTAAATGTGAATGAGCTGTTGGTACAGATGTCATTCAACAACCTCTTTGTTATTTTAATCAACCTGCATTAAACCATGCAGGAAATTGCAAGGCACATGTAATTTAACTACAGTATGTGAATTTACAGCAGTAGAAATTCACAGCTTTTATCTAATAATAAAATTAGGTAATAGTGGAGGTGTGAAGGTAGAAGTACATCTTGGAGACTTTAATGTCTATAGTGTAATTTTTTCCCCCGCTTCTTGGGAGCACCTACTTTAGATACAGGTTTTGCACCCTCTTCCTGTCTCCCCTACACCACATTTTACAATCTTCTTATATGATTTGTATTTATTAACTCATGTTCTAGCATCCAGCCAGCTGTGCCTATACTCACTGTTGGTTGTCAGATTTTCTGGCCCTGCTTCAGTCAGCTTCATTTTTTTTCTCCTTGCTAGTATATTTTTTTTTTTAAATGAACAAGGAAGTAAGAAAAAAATAATCCTCCTTCTTTGTATCTCTTCTGCTTTTGTGAGAAGGGAAGTCTGCTTGTGACTTGCTGTGGCAGGTTTATTATGAGAGAATTTATTTTGGAGGTGGGGATGTACCTGAAAGGGTGTGTCATTTTCCTGTGATAGCTGATGCCAATTGAAAAGTTGAGCCAGGCATAAGATACTAACTTGTCTAGTGGGTAAATGTGGATTCAGAAAGTACTGGTGTAAAAATGGACGTGCCCTTCCCTTACAGCATGTGGATGGTTATTAAAAAACTGTGTAGTTTGTCCTATTCCCTGGAATTTTGAAGCACTATCCTTGAGTGTCTTCAGGCAGTGATGGCTGAAAGTACCTGAGGAAGGTGAAGCACTCTTCCAGTGTAGGGTACTTGAACAGGGGGGTCTGGGATTTTTTCAGGACTGGGGTGACTTCTTAAGTTCTGCTCTGTTGTAAGCTGTATGATAATGGTGCCCTGCTTGGCTTTCCCAGGCTGCCAAGAGAGTGATCCTGCTTTCAGGAACCCCAGCCATGTCCCGGCCTGCGGAGCTCTACACGCAGATCGCCGCTGTCCAGCCAACCTTCTTCCCACAGTTCCACTCCTTTGGACTGCGCTACTGTGATGCCAGGAAGGTACTTCAGTGGGAAAGTGGCAAACTGGGACTCTGCAGACAGCACTGTATTTTTTTCAAAATGTGGAGACCTTTTCTTCCTTCTTCTTTCTGCCTGATGTTACATCTTTTTTTGAGGAAGTCTCTCTGCAGAGTAAGAATTTAAAAGCTCTTAAACTGAGGAGATCGAGGTGCTGCAGTGGTGGGCCTGAGACATGGAGGCAGTAATGCTTCTTGCCCTGAAAGCCATGGAAATAAAAAGCTTGGGGGAAAAATACCCCAAACAAGTGTGGCCATACTGGTGAAAGGAACCTATTCTTATTAGATCTTGCCCCCTCAAATTGTTTAGAGGGGCAGAGTAACTACAGGGCCTCTAAGCAGCTAAGGGTTTGGGCTAGTAGATTTAAAAACAAACAAAAGACAACAAACAAAAAAAACCAGTTTCTAGTCTTAGGCACTGTTTGATAAAGGCCTTTATTGCTTGGGATTTTGGATTTTATACCTCCAGGTAAGTAAAAAAATGAAGACTTACAGTCTATCTTTGTATTCCACCCTCTTCTAATTTAGGAAATAGATTCAATCCTCAGCATATCTTGAGAATAACTCCTCTGTCCAGCTGCTCAGCCATTGTTTCCACAGAGTTATTGAGTCCAACCGCTGCAAGAATTTGGCTTTGCAGGAAGCCAACATTTGCAGCCATGACAGCAAATGTCTGCCTTCCTGCCAGGGTATGGGCAACTTACCTGTATTTGTATTTGCTGTCCTTAGGGCTGCTGTATGTGTTGGAACACTCACTGCTGAGAGAAGAGCTTTTGCTGCTGCTTCTTATACAAGGAGGCTCTAGGATCCTCTGTGCTGGTTGCATAAACACAAAAGAGGGACTCAAAACTCCCTACAGCTCTGATTTGGAGTATTCAGCAAAGTGGTTGGAAACACCAAACGACCATTTCAGTGTTCAAAAATATTTACTGAAGAACTGAACATCATCGGTATATGCCATAAAAATAGTTACAGCTATTTTTAGGGGTTTTGTGTTTGTTTTCTTTTCTGTTTAGGGTGGCTAATATCTATCAAGTTTCCATCAAGAAGATTCTTACTGCAGTCTCATCTAAAATTCTTGAATCCCCTTTTTCCTAGATCTGAATGCCCACTTCTGCTTTCATAGTCAGTGTAGTGCTGTTCTATGTATGTCCAGATGTGCAAGTCAGAGGAACACTTAATTGGCTTTGGTAGTCATGTGCTGATGCCATTGATAGAGTAAGGCTATTAGCATGCAGAATCACAGACCATCAGTCCTGGGTCTCCATCCATAGTAGGAATCATATGGAGAGAGAGGCCACATCTTCTGTAAAGCTTCATTATCTTTACAGAAAGATTCCTTTTTGACCATTACTTTTAGAATGCTTCCTAGAGGGAAATGAAGACATACAATTTAATCTTCTTGGTTTTCTGCAGCAAAAAGGGAAGTTAATTTGCAGCATGAGAGTCTTAAGTAGGCTGGAATTTGATAAGCTCTGTTACGGGTAAAGTTCCGCACAAGCAGCTGTCATTTTAATTATGAGGTACATGGACCTTGGATAAAAGAAATAAAATTTACAGGATCTAGGTTGTAACAGTGTGTTCAGTGTAAATGACTTTTCAACCTGCAGTGAAACTCAGCATGGAGGTCACAATCTGTATCAGCTTCCCTTCAAAACCTCGGCAAGGTTTCTGGTACAGTTTTGTTTCTCTGTTTGACCTGCCTCTCCTAGACAGTTGAACGTTGTTGGTCTTCTCCATGATCACCTGAGACATTTTGTTGCAGTTAATGTCAGTAAATGACAGCTTGAACCTAGAAAGGATTTGGTTTTTTGGAGAAGTGAGGTTGCTGGAAATGAAGAGTTGTGGATGGTAGTAGAGAAAAAAATGGGACTACTGAATATTGGGTTGCCAGAGATCCACTCAGCAATGAATAAATTTAAAAGGTGTTTGGATGATTGTAGTTGGTTCCCTCATGTGTCCCTCATGTCTGTTGCTGCAGCTCTAACCTGAGACTGTGTTAGGGGTTGCACTCTCTCTGAAGAACTGTTGTGGTGCTTCTGCTGTCAATACTCAAATAAGTTCTTCTTTCAGTCCTGAAATTGGCAGCAGTGTGAGTGGAGGTAGAATTGCACAGAACCAGAGAGGCTTTGCAAAGATTTGAAGATCTGTAAGGATGACAGGTGTTATGTAAAAATGTTTTGGTATTAATAATAAATCCGATTGCAGTATAAGACTAAAAAAAATTGGCAAACTTGATCCATTCAGTTTAAAATTAAAGTCTGACTAGTTTCTGTTTCAAGATTTTATGTCAGAAAATTGCAAATATCTGACAGATCTGATTAGAAAAGTTATAAAAGTTTATAATTCTGTAATTCAACCTCCTAGCATCTGTACTTTTAAAAATGCAGCAAGTGAAATGTCACCTGTTATTTACAAGATATCCCAAGTCTGTTTCCCAAAATACATGCTGTGAATTCATTTTTCCAACTGGGTGATGTTGGCAAATATTAAATAATTTCTATCTGAGCACATGCTCTGAATTTGTAAGATTTTGGCAGCTTCTGCTAACACTGTAATAAGTTTACTGACTCATGTAAGATGCTGTAACACTTTGGTAAGAAAATCACAGTTGGAAGCATGTGTTCTGGAAAGTAATGGATCAAAGCCAGATGTGTATTTTGGCAAAATAAATGTCCCTCTTTTTTCTCTCTTTTCCACAATAGGATATGCTCAACTAAATTTTAATAATTCTAAAAGTAATGATCTCTTTACAACTAGCTAGGTGCAGTACAGAGCTAGGATGTTTCTTTGTTTGCAAGTTGTTCCAGCACCATAAGAAATACATAACCTAAATGCACTGTGGGGACTCTGCCTGTATATGCTTTTTAATATGACAGTAGATGATATCTTGGCTCTATGTGTGCATTGTGCTTTCCCTTATGAGGATGTTGCTCTTCTGAAATCAATTTGGCTACATGGACTATATGACTTGCTTGTTATGGAAATGGAAGGTGGGAAAACACGGGCTTGTAAGTAGAATAAGGTAGCCTGAGGAGTATCTAGGCCCCACAGCAGGCCTTGCTGAGCAGGCTAATCATGTTGATCCCTCCTACTCAGCTACCAGTGCACTGGGCAGTGGCTTTGGAGGCTGGGCACTGCACCAGTGGGGTCCTTCATGGTTCTGTACATCTGCTCTACTGGCCCCACAGAGCCTGAGAAATGCAGAAAGGGAGCATAAAGACCAGGGCTCAGCAATGTCAGCTTTCATGCAAAGTGCCTAAAGCTAATAAACCCAGCTAGATTTGAGCTGTCTTTTCATGGACCTGAGGGATGCATCTGTGTTGCACTCTTGGTTTCAGGGAAGCAGAGCAGTGATACCCATGTTGGTTTTTGAGGAGTTGGCTAAGATCCAGGTGGACTTACTAACTCTAGCCCTACACCACTGGGTTGTTGTCATAGCCAAAGTTTTAATACTACGGGATTCAAACTGGCTTTGTGTTTAGGGTTTGAATTGTTTCTTGCTTTAATGAACTAACTGTAGCTAATCAGATGGTGCCATAATTATGTAGGAATAGATTAAGTCAAATGAATTCAATGATGGCCATAAGTACCGGAATCTGAAGTCAGTTAATGGTTCACATCAGTACAATATGGCAATAGAATTGCAGATTGCTTTATTTTATCTCAGCCTGAAATAGGAACATTCACTTTTGGGTATCAGAGAGGTCTTACTTGTCTATAAGCTCTTTGATTCCTCCTCTTCCTGTCCCACAGCATGTTCTCTTCCCTTTTCCATCAAAGCACCACCTCCTAATACAGTCAGTAGCATGGCTAACCTTATGGCTAGTATGATTTATTTTTTGTCTCATGCATTCTAGGAAAGAATGGAGGATGCAGTGAATACTTTGGTGCTTCTTTCTCTTTTACTTCCATTTATGTATTGTAGCAGGTTTCTCTTGGGGAAGACAAAATTATATAGATTTTTAAGGTTAAATCTATTTATTAGCAATTAATGTGGCACACTAAGAGTGGAGCAGCTGATCAAAAGTGTTGGTGCTGCGGCTACTCACATCTCTATTATATGCATTTCAGGAGGGAATATGTAGTGGTTTACTTCGGATTGTTATTCCAAGACCAGAGGTTGTATTTTTGGACATAGCCAATGTTACATAGAACTAGAGCTATGAGGAAGATTTCACCTCCCTCTCCACCTTGGTTTTCAGTATGCCTGTTAGCTGTATTCCCTATACATGCATTTCCCTATTGTGAAATTTCAGCAGAAAGGTTTGGGTTTTTTTCCCTTGCTTCAGCATTAAAACCGTATTGGCCTCTTCTCCGAAAAGTTGTTTGAAAGATGCTTCTTTTGTAGAATGTATCAAATTTTGATGTCCCTGTTGTTCTTTCTTAGAGAGCAAATGATAGGTTGTGGGGTTGCTGGTAGGAGAAGTGATGAGCTGAGATTAATTGAACAGGTGTATATTGCCTGCACACAGGATCTTGGAGGATAGGGCAGGTTCAAAGGGGAGTGCTTCAAGGAGGAGTAAAAGAATGGCTTGTTCAGAGGAGCTCTGAAGTGATGATCCTTTTAAGAGACAATGTTTGGAGTGATGTCTTTTGGGCCACAGTTTATTTATGGTTTGCTTGAATCTGAGCCAAACATGGTAATGGCAGAAATAGAGTATGTCAGGAAGCAGATCAGGAGTCAGGTCACAGTGGAAAACAGGCAGTTCGGACCTAGCATGTCAGACAAGTGTAACAACTCTGTGAGTGCATCTGGGTTAAGGATGTTTGTCTTCATTCTGTTAGAGAATATTTTTGTGTGTCTCTCTGCTTAAAGCTGAAGTAAATGTGCATGCACAGATCTGCAGTGAGTTTTTTTGGCCTGCTCAAAGCTGCAGGTGGAGAGCAGTAACACCTTGTTGTGTGAGAGTCAATACTGGGGCACAGGGCTCGAGTAGGGATCCCTGCCACCTTTCTGCCTAGTCTTCTTCCCTGCACAACCTCCTTGAACTCTTGTAGACAGGAAAAAGGGAAGCTTTTCATGTTGAGTAGATTGAGTTTGTACGTTGCTATATTATTGTTATTTTTGTTAAATCTTCTGCTGACCATCAAGTTCTTGCCTTGTCCAGTTTCCCTGAAAATTTATTCTGCTTTTGGATTGCCTGCAGAGCAATCTGTTACAGGTTTGACACTGATAACTGCTTTGATCTTTCCCAGATGCCATGGGGTTGGGACTACTCTGGATCATCCAACTTAACTGAACTGAAAATTTTGCTGGAAGAGTCCATCATGATCAGACGTCTGAAATCCGATGTGCTTTCCCAGCTTCCAGCAAAGCAACGCAAAATGGTTGTGGTGGCTCCTGAAGGCATTAGTGCAAAGACCAAAGCTTTCTTGGCAGCTGAAGCAAAGAAGATGACCAAAGGATATGAAAGTGTAAGTCAGAAACTATTTTTGTGATGAACTATTGCTATTTCACGTACTTTTATTTAAAAATATCAGTGAAAAAACACTACCCTGAGTTCCAAAGAAGGTCAGAACCACACTTTATGTGAAAGGCACTGTTTTAAATGAATGTACAGCATAATCGAAACTAGCTCAGCTTGATTTGCTTTTGATCTAAGTGGTCTACTTTGTCCCTTTGTGTGAAATACCTTTTCCTCTCTTTTTTTCCTCTCTTGTTAGTAATTTGTAATTGTCTTTCATATCTCCTGCCTCTCTGCTTACTCTCCTGTTTGGCCTTGTAATCTCATTCACTCTACAAAAACAACATTGTTTGAGCTGTGTTGTGAACAGAGCAGTAGCCAAAAATGCGAAGGGTGTATTTTTGCTTTTCTTGTTTGTTTTCCTTGTATGGGCGGAAAATGCATGTTCTAGGCTCCTAGGTTGCTAATACAGTTCTGTAAGAACTTAGGGGTTTTTTCTTGCCATTTTGGTTGGGACATGCTTTCTCAACTAAAACTGCATTTGTGATAACTCTTGTCATCCAGCTTGTGGGAGTTGAGTGGGAGCTGGGAAGGGAGGTGTCAGGACTGTGTGAGTATCTGCCGTACCCAGTGGCGAGTAGGAGACTTCCCCCGCTCAGCCTCTATTGTTGTGCTTTTTAGGCTGATTTTTTTTTTTCCTAGCAAAGTGTTTACTGGCGGCTGCAGACATCCCAGATTTGTAAGCAAGAAGGAGAAAAGGCATTTTTGAGAGTTCAATTTGTTTATCATTCCTTCTACAGAAACAACAGGAGAAGGAAGCTCTTCTCGTCTTCTTCAGCAGAACAGCAGAAGCTAAAATCCGCTCAGTTGTGTAAGCGCCGTGTCATTACCTCATTCTTGCCCAGTAAAATGTGGTTTTCTGCTGAGAACTGGGAGACAGTACCTTAGAGATAACAGTGCAGGGATGTGAAGCATAGCCTCAAGCCAGCCTAGAAAACATTGATTGTAATTACAATGCACTAAACATTTTCTTGTCTTGGAATTCTTTGGCTGAATAAGTATTCTGATTTCATTCCAGATACGGATCTAAACTGTCATTTGAACGATTTAAAATTACTTTGCATTTAGGACTTTGATCAAATTCCCTGGTCTGGACCCTACTTCAATTTAAGGAGTATGGGAATAATGAACTAAAAACATCAACAGAATTAGAAAACAAACGCTGCAGTTCTGCTGCAGCAGGAATCCTGAACCAAAAAGCTTATGAGACGGGCTGAGCTTTAGTTGTAGTGTGCTTTAGGAATCTCACAGCTCCTACTTACGTTGTTGGCTCTTCCACAGGGCTCACATGGGACCTCAGTAGCAAAAAGTTTTGTACCACAGGTGTGCTTTTAACTCTTGCTTCCCTAGAAATAATTTCTTTCTGTGCCCTTTCATCCTTAGCCTTTTTGCTGGTACTGCAAAGAAGTTGCTTTAGGTCATAGCATAACTTTCTAATAAGTAGAATGCTAATAACATAAAAATAGTTTACTTTCCACAACTCTCTGAATGTAAGGACCAATTGATGTGCACTGTGTGATTTCACAGTTGAAGACCTTGCTTCAAAATTTGCCTGTTTGGCACAGAACTGCACTTCATAGTCCCAGCATTCATTTCTGTAGAAGAGTTTCTTCCTTTTATGTTAGTGAACAATTAGAAGACTTTCTTCTTTTTGTATCACTTGCAAGTATGAACTGAATATAAAACCATGAAGTGCTGTTTACTTGATTCTCTGGTAGGACCTAGTCCATTTTTTTTCTGGGGTTTAATAGCATTTAAAATATCAGTTACTACAGGCTGCTAAGGTACAGTAGTACTGTCTAAGTAATGGTACTGTCCTACGATCATCAGCACTTCCCAAGTCTTACCCATGATGACACATCTTCCATTGCTTCCATTGAAATGACTTGCTATTTGTTAAATAGAATGTGGGAATGAGATATAAAATAGTTGTGATGTATTGGTTGGCATCTGCTTACTACTCTGAATGTTTGCTTTGATATTTGTTTTAAAATCCAGCAGTCCCACTTCTCTCCCAGATTTCTTCATTAAATAATACTGTCATATAATGGGGATCTGAACATTAGGAACCCTGCAAAGTTGTCTGCCATCTTAATACAGTGCTGGAAATCCTTCTTGGTCTTTTTGTGACAGTTGCTGCTGACCTAAGATGTCTTGTATTTAGCAGAGGTCTTGGTATTCCTGATCTTCACATCAACTTTGCTGTTCCGAAGAAAAGATGACATTTGGATCATCTGTATGGGCTTATAGGTGTTCCTCAGGCTCCAGCTGACCTGATTAGAACACAGGTTACTACATAGAAATGGGTTCTGTAGCTGTGCTCCATGTGAAAAACTGTAGTCCATGTGAAAAACCAGATGTTTTCATTTAAATGCATTTAAAAGGAGTCTTGTTGCCTTTCATTGGCCATTAGCGTATATGCATATGGATAACTCTGAGAAATAGCTGATGAATTTAGATTCGTAAGCCGGAATAAATTGTCAATTTATCCCTTGCAAGAAAAGGGATTTTTTTCTGATCAATGTGTTTAGAGATCTGTTCTTCTGATACAAAAACAATCGCAGGTAAACACAGGAAATACTACTGCGTACAGATTATTTTAGTGTATTGTGATTTTGCAGTAGTTAGAAATACAGATGGGTGAATGAGACTATAATTAAGTATAGATGACCTTCAGTTGATTGGCCTGGGATGTCATGTTCCAAGTAGGATATAATAAACTGATTCTCTTTGATACCTAAGTATAATGTAGGTAGCTGTCTGCCTGTGGTGAAGAAAAAGTGAGGAAACTTTCCTTTCTGTATTTTAGTCTGTAGAAGACTTGACTTGATGCTTGCACTTTATTGTAGGTTTTTATGCTAGCCTGTTTCCTAATGTCTGTGTATAGATGGGCAGTATCTTCAAAATTTGATGTGAGTCAAGTCTATTCTGTCAGCACACACTTTTATAGAGTTTTGGTGTTTTTCCTTTTTCATGCAGAGAATACATCCTGGAGTTACTGGAAAGTGGGAATAATAAATTCCTGGTATTTGCTCATCACAAGATAATGCTGGATGCAGTAGTTGCAGAGCTGAAGAAGAAAGTAAGTGACCGATTTGCCTCAATTTTATCACTGTTCCAGTTTCAAAGCTGTTGAAGAGCCTCCTGGATTTATGGCTGGTCAGATAGTGTAGGACCATTAGTAACAGAGGTAATTTCTACTTGATGTGCTTCTGAGTGTGCCCTTCACTGAGAGAGCTGAGCTGTCAGGGTGAATGCCTCACAGGATGCACTTTGTATTAGCTGAATGGCTTTTATTGTATTTAATGTTCTTTAATTCCACTGTCTGCCCAGGAGCTTGTGAATTCTTGGAGGAGCGTTACCCTGTGTGGCCGTTGTTCTCCAGGTTTTCCTCAGAGTGAGAATGCAACTACCCAATCCCAGCATCCTTGCCTATCTTTACCTCTGTGGTGCTCTTAAATTTTTGAACTAAGATACTGTAGGGAGACTTGAGAGACCTGCCAGTCATTTCTCTGACTTCAAAATTGTTTGTCTAATTTTTCATGTGAGATTTCCATGGATGCTCCTGAAGTGTCCTGGGTCATGCTGGAGCAGCGTGAAGAATGGTTTAAGATAACATTCCAGACTGTAACCCACAGTGGCACTGGTAACTTTGCTCAATGGCAGCATTGGGCATAGAATCCACTAAAACAAAACATCGAAGGAGTATGTGAGAAAGGGGACACCAGGTCTCCAGACAGCATCTTCTGCCTTTTCACAGCGTGTTGAGCACATTCGCATCGATGGCTCCACATCTTCAGCTGAGCGTCAGTCTCTGTGCCAGAAGTTCCAGTTCTCAGAGAAGCAGGCTGTGGCTGTACTTTCCCTCACTGCTGCAAACATGGGCCTGACATTGTCTGCTGCAGATCTGGTGGTGTTCGCCGAGCTCTTCTGGAACCCAGGGGTAAATGTCCTGGAGGGGGGAGAGGGGTTGGATGTTCCCTGGAGAGCAGAAGCATTGCTGATTAGGAGATGTAATGGGCGGGCGACTTTCTCTAGGGTTTTTCTCTTTCTTTCTCTGTCTGCTATCTCTGCAACCACAGGTGCCTGGGCCTGAACCTGTGAGGCTGGTTTAAACAGATTCCTGGCAGGGGAAGGTGGCACAAAAGGGAAAAACGCTCCTGCCTTCAATTGACAGAGCTCTTAAAGAGTTTGTCCAACCAAAACCTGAAAGGGTCCATCATCAATGCTGACCCTCTGCTTTTGAAAACTGCTCAGTACCTTTTGGGAGCCTGGTGTACCAGATTATTTCTTGGCTTAGTCTGTGTTTGAGAATACAGGTCTTAACAGGATCCAGATGAGAAACAGTTGCTAAGCAGAAGAAATGAGATCATCCTGTTATCTGGTGCTTACACAATTTCTTAGATGTTGCAGTTCTTACTCTTTATCATGTTTTTACATTAAGATTTTGATCCAAGCAGAAGATCGAGCACATCGAATTGGACAGACCAGCTCTGTTAATGTTCACTACCTGGTGGCTAAAGGCACAGCAGATGACTACTTATGGTAAGAAGTGAGAAAGACATTTTGGTTCTCCTGCCACCTGTTTCCACTGTTCGTCACATATGTGGTGTGAGGGGTTAATGTTAGTGCTATTTCCAGCCTGTGAGGGGAAGATCAATACCTGCGAGTCAGGGCTGCGACAAAGTGGCTGACAAGCAGGAAGAATAAAAGTAGTTACCTGACAAAGAAAGGGCTCTTAAGAGAAGTTCTGGGAGAGTTGATGCATCTAAAACCTTCACAGTCTCTGCATAATGAGGAGGAATTGTCTTAGGTAACAGCCCAGAGCATCCCTGTGCTAGGGTCCTGTAAAGTGCTGAGAGTTTCAAACAAAGTCACCAGACACTGGAGGTGGTTCAATGTATTGTAGATCAGGTCTGAGGAGCAATCTGGCTGCTCAGTGCTTGGACAGGGAACTGTGGAGGAGAATTGCACTGTTGCCTTCCTCTTGCTCTTCAGTGAGCCCTTCAGATGGACTGAAAAGGTGCTATTCACCCACCTCTGGATAGTTCTGGTATGAGCCTTTTTGGCTGCAGTGAGAGTTATCAGTGGACATTAGTCCTTAGGGCTGGGGAATTTGACATCTGGGGGTGGGGAGGATCTGAGGAATCGTAAGTGCTCCAAGGGAACTGACCTGCAAATAATGAAAAGAAATTATCTACCAGCTGGTTCATTTAAAGTCCAAAATTACATCTTTATTACCTTGTTTAAAGGAATGAATGAACTAAGTGAACTTGTGCAGTTCCCAGAATATCATGATGGCAAATAATTATAACCCTACAATGCAAGGATCTGGAAACTGATACATCACCCAAATTTCATGGAAAGTTAATGACAGTAATTCTGCCTTTATTTGTGAAATGCTGTCTGTGCAGTCATTAGTGCTTAATGGGGAAGAAATATGGCTCTCAAAATGACAGTGGCATCTTTTTAAAGACAAGAAAAGGAACAAGAGGACGAGGCTATTTGATAACTGCATTAATTGTGTTGTGGCCTTGGCATCTTTCAGTGTCCAGTCTGCAGGTGTGGCCAGGGACCTGTCAGTCTTTTGGGCCAGTGATAGATTCTTCCTCCTGCTGTACATTGGGAGTTGTCCTTGAAATGCTGATACATCTGTTGTTGGGGTTTACTATTGCTTGCCTTGGATACTGAGCACACAGGCTACTAGGAGTCCCTTTTTGCTGCATCTTACTGTTCTGACTTCATACCATTGGTATTGCCTCAGTCAGCTAGTTTCCCTATAGGATGTGTGTGTTCTCCAAAGGTTTATAGCCCAAAATCCTCTAATTGTTACTTATTTAACTGATTGATACTTGTTTAAATTGGATTGATTGATATCCCAAGACAGCATACAGTGATCATAAAACAAGAGCAGAACAGGTTAAGGAACCAACAAAGTTTGGTAGAAAAGCCATTTTTATACCCAGTTGTATCCTTTTTTAATCTACACATAGTAAATTAAGCAGTGTCCTTGATGATACTTTTTTCCTTTCAGTAATACCAGTTTATCACTCCTAGGCCAATGATTCAGGAGAAAATCAAAGTGCTGGGTGAAGCTGGTCTTTCAGAAACCGATTTCTCCGAAACAGCTGAGTCAACTAATTACTATCCTAAGGTAATTGACCTGAAAGAATATTGGAGGTCTCTGGGAGAGGCAGAATGGGCTTTGGCTTGTGTGTATCTAGATTGGCACAGGTGACTTTACACCTGCTCCGCCTTTAATGCGGCAGACCAGATTGTTCAGCTCCTCCCAGGATCCATTCCTTGGCTTGGACTCTCCACAGACGTTCCAAGCCGGCTACTTGCAAGGAGACCTTGTTAGCCTCCATGTCCTGTATATATCTTTTGAGTATGTACGTATGAGATGTGTGTGTATAGATCATGCCATATATAGTACACATGCACACAAGTGCACTGTGTGAGGAGAGTGTCCTCTGATTTTGCTCACTATATTTTATATGACAGTGTGGATCCTGTTCTGTTCCGTTTCCTCAGCCAGATCCAAAGCAGAAGACCATCTGTGACCTCTTCCAGAAGACCTTCTCTGAGAGCAGAGATGACGCTGATGATATTTTGCTTTTGGAGGCAGCTGATGCTGGCTGTGAGTTTGACTCTGGCAGTGCCTTGCAAGACAGAGAAGCAGAGACATGTTCAGTGAGTCCCAAAAAAAAGCGTATTGAGGAGTTTTTCAAAGAGTAATTTTTTTTAATTAAAAAAGAAAAACCAAAAGCAATCATGTATTATTTTTGAGTTTTTGAAAATAAAAGACTTGATGTTTTCTGTATCTGTGGCATGTTTCATCTCAAAGGATGAGAAGGCAGTCTGACAGTGTGACAGATAATGTAGTGCACACCTGGCAGCCTGCAGGGTTTGAAGTCCTGGTTTTGCCAATGACTGAGTGGACATAGGCAAGTATCATTCTGCTGTGTTTCAGCATGTCAGCTTCCACAGTTGTTTTGTTTAAAAAGCAGTTAATGGTTGTCTGTCCCCAAGGCAGAACTGTTGAGAAAACCAACTCCTCAGCAGCTGCAGAGTGTTTTTAACAATCAGTTTTCCATTTCCAAAAGTTCTGGTCTGTATTTCTAGGAGTTGGTTCACTGGCAAATTTGGCCATTACTTGGATCACTCACAAACTGGCTTTTGGGTATTAAATTTGGCCATGAGGAAAAAAGATCCAGACAGATCTTGATGTTTTGTGGAGGTGGGGAAGAGGAGCGAAAAGAGCAAGTCACCACCTTAAAACTAAGTAATGTAGCTGTGTGCCAGTAAGTATGCATTGTCTATTTTAGGCACATGTCTGCCTAAGCACACTCATCTCTGGCCTCGTGCTGAATATTAGGACCTGCTCTATGGCATGTGCTTCTTGTATCAGTGGAGGGGGAAGCTTGTGTTGACTGCCAGGGATTAAGCCTGACTTCTCAGGGAGAGGGTGTGTGTGTTTTCTTCAAGACTTGACTGATTTCTACAGGTGAATGAGGAGAGGGGGACACAGGCAGACTTCTCTTGTTTTGTAAGAAATCAATTCTGCACTGAACTGTTTAAATAAAAACTGTTTTAAGTTGCGTATCCAGCTTTTGGTACTTTTTCTGTTTTAGCATTTTATCTCCAGTTAGCTGTGTTTTACAGCTGTCATCTGTAGAGAAGGTGGCAAACTGAAGGGTTACATTTAGCTCCCGAAGGCCAGCAGATAATGTGCTGTGGAGGTGACATGCTTGGCTGTGTGCAGATACCAGACACTGACAAAAATACCTCTCTTGCAACGCAGAGGAGAAAAATGTTTGTGCTGAAAGATCAGCCTGATAATATTAGGTATTTTTTCCTGCATTGAAGGGTTTGATTGTTCCATTTTCAGCTGTCGTCGTCATGGAAATGCCCCAGAGGCTGCATGTACAATTGTGCTGGGTGGAGCATTGCTTTTCATTCATGACTGCAGATGGTGCTTTGGTGTGTGGCAGTAGCAAGGGGTGTGTGACTGGGCAGCTGGAGGAAATGCTTTATCTCTGGATTTGAGACTTAAGTTAAACATCATTCCTCTTGCTTCAACAGCTGGCCAGGCGATGAAGACACACTTTCTGACATTTTAAAATGTCTGTCATCTTGAACACAGAGTATTTAATCTGTCTCTAGAACGAGTGATCTTTCTACTTGAGAAGTGTGTTGTTCTGAGTAAGGGGTGAGAAATGTTGCTGTCTGCTGACTGAAAAAAAATGCAAAAGACATTATTTGTGTACCCATCTTCTTGTTTTCTGTAGAAATAGTTCTCTTCTTTGTAAAGCTACAGCTATTTCAAAACAATGTTTTTCTCAGATACACTGAAAGTATCCTTGGAGAATTCTGCTTCTTACAAACTCGATTAATCTTGTCCATGTGTTGGTAAGTCCCAGCCCTGGCAGAGGAATGCTAGGTGTACCTTTCCTTTGTTAGGACCCATAAAATCTCGGCTGGTTTGCTGCAGAGATACAGAGGTTTTTCAAATACACTTGCGATTCACTTTATCCTTGCTAGGTGAAAAGGGGGAGAAGAACCTTGCAGGAAAGTGCTGTTAGTGATTACTTCAAGGGATTGGAGAAACTGCAGGCCTTATCCTGATGGCACCATTAGTCCATCATTAATATGGTGAGGAGGTAGCTGGGCCACTGTCAGCAGCCTCAGACAGGATCTCCAAGGCTTGCTGATGAGAACCTGTACAAGGCAGTGTGCAGGGTGCCAGTGAGACCCACAGGCAGGCTCAGGAACACTCCTGGGGACTCTTGCACCTGCTCAGGATGATAGAGCGTTATCTTTTTGGCATTATATAAAGCCACTAAAGGAAAGGAAAGGACACATCTTACTGCATCTTGGAACATCTTATTATGGATGCCTGATTGTACAGCTGCATCAGTGCTACCACTTGTGTTGGAGAAAGGTGTGTTTTCAAGAAGGGTGCCAAAACAGCAATAACAGGTAAAAACACCCAAACAATAAGCTGGAGCAGTTCCAGCTAAGGCTGCTCCGTGCCCCAGGCTGGCCACGTTCCTGTGCTGAAGAGTTCCAAGGGCTGGACTATCAAGGCAAGTCTGTGCTGGCTTGTGTCCTTCATCTTCTCAGTCACTTGGAAATGTGTGTTAACTTTGGCAGTGCTGGCAATGGCTGTCACAGGGTGGGGGGGGCTGCGTCTGGTTGTCACCAGAGCTGTCTGACAGTGGTAGATGAAGGATATGACCATGTGCTGTACTGTCACAGCAAACTTTGACTCTGTTGATACAGACCAGAGAATAGCAGTAGATTCTCTGGATGTGTTGACTGACAATTTATATTTTTATTTTATTTATATTGTCAGTAAGCAGGCAAAGGAACTTATTTTTCTTTTCTGTTGCTAATACGTTCGTATCAAAGCTGTATCCTGTGAGTCATCATTATGACGAGGATCTGAAAGGGCAAATATATTCCTAGGATATATCAAATGAGATTTTGATTCAACAGAGGGAGATATAAATACCATTGCCTAAAGCCCTGCTGAGCCCTCATCTCAAACACTGCCCTGGCCCACCAGCTCCCAGAAGAGCTTGCAGGGAGGATGGGGGAATAAGGAGCCTGGCATGACAGAGGGAATTAAAAATGTCAGCGTTCAAACTCTCAAAGCAAGAGCCAAAAGGGGATTTGACATCTGCCGTGAACATGTCTTAAAGTACAGACCCCAGCCAGGGAAAGTAACACAGGGGCAGAGTACACTCTATTCCTTAATTCCTTCTTGTCTAAATATGACTGCAAATGAAGATGGCTGCCATGGGTTGAGGCAGCCAGGGTGGGTATGGAGGAATAATACCTGCAGCAAGTACCTCGGGATGGTTTCTGTAGGTGGACCGGGAAGCTCTGGCACTCTCCTGGCAGAAGGGGATGAACAGCAGCTGGGTCTGCCCATCAAAAAGCTCTCGGGCTAACTGGATTACATTTCTTAATGGAGGATAATGGGTTGCTAATCCCCTTACGAGCACTGCATCTCGGGGGCATTGGTGTGTTCTCCTCGCCCTGTATTTTGGTGCTGGGAGTCATTTCTGCAGTGGCACATGAAGGCTTTCATGGTTGGTTGTTTCAGAACTGGGTAATCCTAAGGAAATTAGGAAGTTGCCTTAACCTGGCCTGATGCAAAAGCTCTTGAAACCTCATGTTTTGGGGCTGGTATGTGTTAAGATAAGAATTCATCCTCACTGATATATATATATATATATATATATATATAATTTACTTTTTCTGCAATTCTGGTCATGTTTTCTGTCCCTGTTTTGACGTCTACCTGCTGCGTGTTCTCTTTAAAAACGAGGTGAGTGAATAGAACTGTCCCATCTCCTTTCCTGCTGTGACCTCCCTCTGTGGAAACCCAGGAACCCGAGTTCCGGCGGGGGT
>VZRN01000474.1:317369-351904 GCA_013397935.1 Dasyornis broadbenti | reverse complement strand
TCCAGGGGAGGGCAACAAGGAGGATTGGGGGACTGGAACAACTCTCTTAGGCGCGCAGAGTGAGGGAGTTGGGCCTGTTCAGCCTCGAGAAGAGGCGATTCAGAGGCGATGTCATTATGTAAATACATAATAAGTAATTAAAATAGTGTACGAATATCTAAAGGGGGCTGGCAAGAGGCTGGAGTCAGGCTCTTCTCGGTGGTGCCAAGCAGTAGGACAAATGGGCAGAAACTGATGCACAGGAAGTTTCACCAGAACATGAGAAAACTTCGTTACTATTGCAGCGACCGAGCACTGGAATAGGCTGCCCAGAGGGGATGTGCAGTCTCCCTCACTGGAGATACGGTAGAACTGTCTGGGTGCATTCCTGTGCCATGTGTTCGGGGACAATCCTACTTGAGCAGGGAGGTTGGACCAGATGACCACTGTGGTCCTTTCCAACCTGACCCATTCCATGACTGAATATTCAAGTTTTCTCAGCGGCAGGGGAAGGCTGCAGCCCGGCGCTAGGGTGCTCAGCTCAGCTGCCATGTCGGGAGAGGGGAGCAGGGAGGAGAAGGCTGTCGCGGTGGAGTTGAAGCTTACTCTGGTTTACCTCCCAACAGGCCAAGCGCACCAAGAAGGTCGGGATCGTGGGTAAATATGGGACCCGTTACGGCGCATCCCTTAGGAAAATGGTGAAGAAGATTGAAATCAGCCAGCATGCCAAGTATACCTGCTCCTTCTGTGGCAAGGTGAGAGATCTCCTTTCCCCCTAAAAGTCTTTAAAAATCACATTGTTATTGATGCTAGACAGGTGATTTGATGCTTTAATAATTTTTGTACTGAAGAGAAATGTGGCTACTTGTGAGACAGGGACTAGTATATGGTGAGCTTTAGGTTACTGTCAGAGTCCTTGAAAGAGACAGAGTAGACATTTCACATGCATGTTTAGTGATAGTTAAATGAAAACAAACAATTATATTTCATTATACAAAAGACTGAGCAATGTTGCCATATTGTATGTTTTACATAATTAATAAAATAGACCTGACAGAATTAAAGCATCACACTTGTTATCTTGATAATTAAGGTGTGACTTGGGCTTTTTTTTTTTTCCCTAAAGTGACTTTTTACAGCATATCTAGAGGAGGAAGAGAGCTTGGTTTTTCCACTTAAAACTTCTGATGGTAGTTGCTTACTTTTGTGTGCTATATAACTCTGGATGGGGAAGAATTTCTGATAGGAAATAATTCTACCTGCATGTGTGTATAATTAAAATTCACATTTTAATCTGGTGTTTCACAGTTTGAAAGGCTCATCAGCTTACACTTTGTAGATATTTTTTTTACGTTTGTAGAGTAGGAATCTTTAAAGCAGCTGGAAATTTAAAGATATTTTCATCGTGGGCTATTTTGGTGTTGTTTTAATTTGTTGTTGGTTTTTCACTTGTTTTTAATTTACTGTCTGTCATATACAAAGCGAGAATGTTGATGACGTTGTCTGCAGGGTTGCCTAAATCAGGCATAGATGTGGGCAAACCTACTGTCACTCTCTGCAAGGTGATGGATACTTATGAGAGGGAGAGAGTTCAGTACCCACTGCTCACTCTTCAGATGCTACTTGAAGTGGGTCTGGGTTAGAGCAATCTGGGGTTGCCCAGGGAGTCCTGAGAACAGTGGTGTTACATGAGTCACCAAACCAGGTGACAATATCAATTGTTATGACCAAGGTAACTCATTATTTTTGTCCTTCAAAATAAGCTGATTTTTTGATGATGCGTTCAGAAATGACCCAGTTTATATCTGAATAGAAAGTATTTCAGAAGGACTTTTCCCTGTTCTACAGAATTTGAATAAAAGGATCCTGACCCTTTCCTGTCTTGACTTGGCTTAGAGGAATGCTGTGATGTGATGCTGAAGTCCTTGCCTGAAGTTTGTTGTTCAGCATTTTCAACTGATGGAGAGTGATTTTTTTTTTTTTTTTTTCACCCCCCCCACTTTTTCTTCTGTTCCAGACCAAAATGAAGAGGAAGGCTGTGGGTATCTGGCACTGTGGGTCCTGCATGAAGACAGTTGCTGGTGGTGCCTGGACGTACAAGTAAGGAGATTAAAAAGCTTCTGTCAGCATTTATTTTCACATAGCTGAGGCTTAATGCAGCTTTTGATTTTTTAATCTGTTTTTTTTTTTAGTTTTGATCTACTGACAACTAAGTAAATCTGTCTTGAGTCAGTGATAGGGAGAGTTGCCTGTTTGGTTAAAATTTCATTGCTATGGATCAAAGATTTGATTGCTGTTCTTTGCAATAGGCAAAACTAGATTTACTCCAAGAAAAATTATTTTCATGTTCCCTTTTGTTGTAAAAGCATTGAATCGTAATAACCTTTATTGTGAGGATGCTGTTGCTTACTCCCTGTCTTTGCTCTCCTTCCCCCACAATTCTGTAGAAGACACTGTTGCCTCATGTGTAGCAGTCGTGAGGGATCTGAACCCACACATTTGAGACCGTGGTGGGTGCGTGACTGGGAAATTCGGGTTGGGATATGGCCTGTGAAGTTCCATGTGCTTTGTGGACCAAGGCCTACGCTTTGTTGTCAGGAAATTAAAAGTGGAGTTAGACCCCATTTGACAGCGTAATCAGATGATAATTTAAAATCATTAGTGCTTCCTCAAAAAAAAAATAACACCAGCACAGTTGTTCAACCACATGCAAATGACTCTGCTTCTTTTTCCAGTACCACCTCTGCAGTGACAGTCAAATCTGCCATCAGAAGACTGAAGGAATTGAAAGACCAGTAGAAGCTACTTCCTGTTTTCCTTGTGAAACACTGTTTTCTCCACTGTCAAGATCTGCCCTTTTATCAATAAAAGGGTGATAATGGAGTGGAATCATGCTCATCTTTTCTGCAGAAAGTCCTGTCTGTTCTGTTAATTGTGGTGGTGCCAGGTGCCCACCAAAGCTTCCCCATCAGTGCCTTCCTCTGCTAGATAGACAAGAGAAAACACAGTGAAAGGTTTGTGGGTTGACAGCAGTTACAGTCATGGGCAAAACAGACCTGACTTGGAGAAACCAATTTATTACCAGTGGTATCAGAGTAGGATAATGAGAAATAAAACCAAATGTTAATTTCACTCACCCTTCCCTACTTCCCAGTCTCAGCTTTACTCTTCATTTCTCTCCCTCCCCAGCAGCTGCACAGGGAGATGAGGAATGGGGGCTGAGTCCATCACATGCTGACTCTGCTGCTCCAACTTCCTCAGGGGGAGGGCTCCTTTCATTTCCTCTGCTCCAGTGTGGGTCCCCCATTGTGTCACAAGTCCTGCCAGCAAACCTGCTCCAGTATAAGCTCCTCTCCACAGGGCCACATGTCCTGCTGGGAGCCTGCTCCACTGTAGGCTTCCTACAGTGTCACAGCCTCCTTTGCACATAGCCCTGCTCCAGCACAGAGTCCTCCATGGGCTGCAGGACTTGTACAGCAGGTTTAGTTTAGAACAATTTGGTTGCAGTGGAATGGAGGTATGTAGCTGTTTTGGTTATCTGTAGAAATAACGATATGAAAGTACACTTAAGAAATATATAAGGAAAGAGAAAAAGTAGAGGAAAAATACCACCACCCTTGGATCCTGTGACAAGACTTGATTGCTGGTGATTTCAGTGTCTTTTGGTCGAGGCAATGGTCACAGTCTTGATTTGTAGGAGGTGGGGGAAGCCCTGAAACACAAAATTCTCACTGGGTTAATAAGTTTTAGGTTCAGGTGGGAATGCCTAGGTACCTACCCTGGAGGGGTTGGGGTTTCCACTGTCTGATGTACCACTGGATCATGCGTCCAGGTCCAGAAATGAGTCTGGGGATGCTTTGGGATCTTGGATGGCTTATGACCCCTTCTAAGACATGACAGCTGTGTAACGTCAGTGTAGCTGAGCCAGGGATGAATACTGTCAGGCCTACATGTGAATGTGAATGTCCTAATACCTTCCAGAGGAGGGAGGAAAGGGAGGAGGAGGTTTACATCTCAGCCAGTTGTGTAAGGGAGGACATCGCTATGATAAAAAACATTATCCCACCTTGCAGGATCTGCTTACTATTTGCCTTCTTCCTCATCTGGCTCAAAGCCCAGTTTGTTGCTAAACAAAAATTGGTTTGAAGTCATGCACTTCACCAGCTGTTTTTGAAAAGGCTGCTGGAGTCATTAACCCTTAAAATTTCAGTCTCTCAAAGGCAGGTGCCTGGAACATCTGTTTCTGCTCACTGATCTGGCTACCTGCAGACCTGTTTCCCTCATACTCTCATTCCCCTCTGGCTGCAATTGCTGTTGTGTGGGGCTTTTTTTCTCCTTAAATCTGTTACCCCAGACACTCCGTCACTGCCAATGGGCTTGTCCTTGGCAAGTGGTGTGTCCGTGTTGGAGTGGGCTGACATCAGCTGTCAGACACAGGGAAAGCTTCTGGCAGCTTCTCACAGATACCACCCCTGTAGCCCCCCCACTACCAAAACCTTGTCATGCAAACCCAGTGCACTGTTCTGTATTTATAGGTGTAACCATGGAGGCATTAGTAGTTCAATCCAGTAGTTTGAGTGGCTCTTGTTACTGGTGAGGCCATTTAAAACCACTTTCCGTTCTAGTTAATTGCAAACGTTGTTGCTTGAATGCACTGAGGTGAATCTGAGGAAAGCTTAAATAACGTGAAGCAGCTTGGCTCCAACTTGGTCTGTCCTTTACATCTGTGCCTTGAGGAACAGAGCTCCATGAGTGGAGGAATGGGCAGATATAAGGGAGGCAAGAGAGAATGCATAAAACATCACTGCCCCTTCCCATTTCCTCATGGGACTGGAGCATTTGCTACATTATGGAGAGAAGAAGAGCATCTTGACTGGCTTGGCAGAGACTGGAATGGTAAAAGCAGCTCATGCTCTGTTGCTGGCTGGTGCTGTTAATTCTTCAGCACCAACCACAGATAAGTGTGTACTACAGCCTGTGGTGTATTCTGCCGGCTGCAGACCTCGGGATTAGCTCACCTGAACACTTGGCTACCTGTGGCTCACTCCCTCTTGGTCTGGTAGTAAGCTTTCGTGTCTGTTCGAGTAGCCTAATCCATACTGAGTTGCAGCAATACATTTTCGTGTTGAGCCAATGCTTGGGCTTTTCAGTCTTGGAGAAAAAGCTGCTGTTTGGGTTACTAACTGCCTCCAAATAATCCATTTAGACGGTCGAGATGCTGGAACATCTTTTATGGTCTGACTTGTGAGTTTCAATTTGATTTTGTCCACGGTTTTTTGATGACTGCCATCTCCCATCCCTAACAATACAGGTCAGAAAACACAAGTTCTGTTAATAACTTTGGTTATTAACAAAATTTATAAATAAATTTTCCTGCTGGAGGAAAAACAGTAAGGACGTAGCAGAGGGGTTGCTTGTTCTTGGCTCCAAATAAAGCTTTACATGGATTTGGGCAGTGATAAGCCACAGCAATATTAATTCATTAATGAGTCTGACATCTTCAAAAGATTAATTCAAAGCTGGACCTAAGTAGGAACTTTTTCCCAAGCAGCAGAAAGTCTGTGGCTCACAAGTTTGACTGCAGTGACCCTGAACTTGTTTTCTAAACAAGTTTTTTTTCCCTTTTAATTCAGTGCTTCAAACTTCCCTTGCAAGAGTCAATTCATGTATTCTGGTATCTGGTGTTATTCATACCAAGCTGCATAGCCTCATATCCCAACTGGCTTGGTGCTGTAACCACTTCCCTGGGAAGCCAGTTGCAGTGCCCAGCCACTCTCGGGGTGAAGAACCTTTTTCTAATATCCAGCTTAAACCTCCCCTGACACAACTTCATTACATTCCTTTGGGTCCTGTTACTGATCACCAGAGAGATCAGCCCCTCCCCTCTGCTTCCTCTCATGAGCAGGACAGTGTGGTTCTGCATGTTGCTTTTTATTCTTGATGCAGTGTGCTTGGGTCACACTTCCACGTGCCGAGATACGACTCTGCACACCTCTGTGCTTTCTTCATTAATGCAGCAGTCATAATTGAAGTACAGGTTTCTGATAAAGCCCTCTCAACTGCTTTGCAGTAACCATTCATTAACAGGTGCAGAGGATATGTTTCACTGTGTTGATATCCCAGGATGGTTGCACAGGTGTCTTATCTGAGGTGACTTCTATTTCTGCTGAGGAAGTTATTACTTATTCTTTTGATTTATATTTGCAGAGGGTGGAAGGTGGACAGGGTAAAACTGAAAAGAGGAGATAAGGATGTGAGACGATATTTTTGACCTGGATTGTGTGGTCCTACCTGCATCCCTGTATCCCTGTGGGCGCAGATCCCCTGAGCTTCTTGTGCCGTGGTACCCTGGCCTGCTTCTCGGCAGAGACGTTTTGTGTTGGCGAATCTTCAAGGCTGCCAGTTCCACCCGTTTCCCCGAAGTGAGGGGTGGGGAGAGGGAAGGATGTGCTGGCAATGCTGCGAGCGGCCAGCGGGCGACACTGCCGCTCTGCTGCGCGGTGCTGCGAGGCTGCAGCATCCTCTCGGCTTCCCTCCCTCCCAGCCCGGAGAGGCTCTGCTCACCTGCTCAGCTGCTCAGCTCAGCGGTTCGTGCTGCCCCACTAAAGTAGACCACGGCAGTCATTTTCGATTGAAGGAAGAGTCTGTGACAAAAGACATCGGGAGCTTAAAATAGCAATGGACATGAGGATTTTGTAGTAATTCGTCACCTCTAGCAAAGGTGAATTTGTGTCAGTGCTCAGTCCTAATGCTGTGTATATCCTAGAAGAAATTGTATTGATAGCTATGTGATTCGGCCAGGTGATCCTCCAAATTTGTTGCTTCTTTTGGGAATCCAGGGTGAAAACAGGAATTCTAAATAATTTTGCTTACTGCTTTCAGTATATTTGCTGTTAAGCCTTAGTCAGGAAATTGGATAGAGCTGTCTTAGATGCTGTAGAAGCAGAGAGCTGATACCTGTCCTGAAGGGTGTCAGCTTATGGCAATGTCTGACACATCTGGATTGCTACAGCTCAGGGAATTGGAGAAGGGTTTGACAGGAACAGAGACTTTAAATATGACTGAATGTTCTCTAGCTGTGGCTGTGCAGGTTAGTTGATCTTGGTTGCTTGTGAAGAGCAGGTGAGAAGGGAACCTCTTTCTCAGACCCATGTCAGTCCCATGGGATTTTTCTTTCAGGATCAAGCATATAACCTCATGGGATGGTAGCTGTAATCAGGGTGGCATTTCAGGTACCCAAAGGTGTTTCAGGAGCCCAAAGGAACTTGGAAATAAAAAACTGAACAAGCTCAGGGCAGCTTTCCTCATTCTGATTTCTATTAAGCATTTCTTTGTTTCCAAAGCAAAATAATTGCTTCGGCTTTACCCCATTTGTGCTTCCTGCTCCCTCTTGATCACTTATAGCCTGTTTGGTCTATAGGGAATCATGATGCTAAGCCTTGGGGGCACCACTGGTGTTTGTGTTATGCTACATATTAAAGCTTGTGGGGATTTAGGGCTTACAGGAATGAGAATTCTCAGCTGCAGGCACTGGTTGCCCCTTCTGCATGTCCTAGCTCAAAGTGGTGTGAACTCAGTCTGTGTGCAGATGCTCCCTTTTGGCTTGGTGTCTTAGGGATTTGACTGAAATATAGCCTGGCAGTTACAAGCAATGGGCACCATGTTTTAAGGAGCGTATTCCAGTGTGATTTCTAACTTTCCTGACCATCAAATGTCTTGCCTTTACTGTATAGTGAGCTGCTTTCCTCCTTGAGCACAACCAAGGGCTACTTACGGCCTTCCTGAGCTCCTTCATGCCTCCTCCTCCATTCTGCATCCCAAGGAGATTTCAATGGCACTTCAGGAACAAGTGTGACTGATGCAGATGAGTCTCTTTCCTGGTGCAGAATAACCTTGTCTTGGAACCATTTTCTTGGTCTCTCCCTAGAAAGGAAGGAGATTTAGTGATGAAGTTTATTGCTGGCTTTGCATGCAGCTCAGAACACTGGACAACATGAGAAGCGACCAGATTTGGGGAATGATGTGAGCACCACTTTAACTGGCTGCAACTCACCATCTGATTTTACGTATTATCCTAGCTTCCAGCTGCTGCTCATCTCACCTGGATTTTCAGCAGCTCTACTTGGAGAAAAATTGCATTGTAGAGCTGGCCCAGCTCCTGTGAAAGATGCAGGCAGGTAACATCTCTCTGCTCCCCAGCTATGCAGTGGGGATCACAGCTTTCCCTGGAAACATGGCTCCTTAAAGGATGCTACAAAATGATTTGCAATGGCATGAGATTATGTGTTTCCAATGGCTTGGGGTGCCTGCTTGAAACTGGCCCCAGTGCTCTGGAAGTGGGTAGTTGCCATCGGTAACACATCCTTCCTCCAAATATTTGATCTTAGCGGATGTCTTTTGAGGCAAGGAGTGTGGCAGAGTTGTGGATATACCTCAGGTGCCCTTATTAGATGCCTGGATGCATTTTGAAAATGGCTGCTTTGAAAATGTCTAATTGCTATTCCACATATTCAAAAAGGGGTTTTTTTTTCTCTTGTCAAGGCTTTGGCATGCCTTGGATTGCTAAATATACTTTCCTCTTGCAAATTCTTGGCAGGAATCTGTGTAAGGAATCAAGCCAAGCAGTCTCTTCAAATGTTAACAAGCTCATTGGTGTGGCTTTCCCAGTGCAGGGTTTGTGCTCTTTTATTTTTCCACCTTCCTTCCCAAAAAACCCCAACCCTTCTTTTTATACACTGTTGCTCTAAGCATATGAACTATGGCAGCTCTGCAAGAAAGGATTTTTCTAACCAGAGCCAAAAAAAGTGCTTGTTTTGTGTTCAACAGTTTGGTGTCACTGCCCTGCTCAACCTCCTGGGGCTCCTGTTGAGTAGGAAGCATAGATTTTGGGGTGCTTGTGTAAAATCTAATCCATTTCCTCTCCTCCTTTGCCATTCTTGCTTTTTCCTCTGTTCTTAGCAAGCTGGACTGTGTCCTTGCATGGCAATTGTAGATTTGATGTCTTTCTTTCAGTAGCCTATTAGCAAGTGAATGAGGCTGTCATGCTCCCTCTTTGTTTCCTCCCCAGTGCTTATCCTGGTGCAGACCAGCCCTGGAGGTGGTGCCTGCACCCAGGCGGGGACCCGCAGATTAGAGCTTCAGGCTGGGCTGCTTCTCTCCCTCTGCCCCAGGCAGAGAGCTGTGCTGCTCTGGCATCGGGAACTTACAAAGCAAAGCAAGCGGTGAGAAGCCAGTGCAGCATCCCTGAAAACCCCAATGTCTCCCTAAAGGAAACCTTATCCTAGGACTTAGGCATCCGTCAATATGTCAGGTTACACACTTTCCTTGAGCTTCACTGAAGACAGTCTTGCATAAGCATTTGGAGAGCTTTGCCTCTGACTTCCTCTCCTGGCCTTCAGTCATCTGATGGACACACCTTGGAAGCAAGGGTTTGTGTTTGGGTTGGGATGTTGGATTCCCCTCCCTGTGCTCAGAGTCCTACCTCCTCTTCATGGAACGAGCTCAGTGTGGGATGCAGGGAAGGTGCTGCAGAGGAAATTGAATTGTGGGGCCAGAGAGCCTGAGTGCATCGCACTGCTGCCTGGAATGAACAGTGGGTGTTTTTGAATAGACCTCTGTTCACACCGAGGAATATTTATTTATAACTCACGAGTTTGGTGTCAGGAATTTGCTCTGTGACCCTTCTCCATTTCTTTGATTAAACCTCCTGTTGCAGGAGGAACATTTTATTCCGCAGTCCTTCCCCACCCTGAGACAAACGTCCTACAAGTCACAGCTTTGCTCTCCCCTTCAGACAATTCTGGAACAGCTTCAGCTCTCTGAAAGCATAGAGAGAGAATCTGATTCCTCCAAGTAAATATACTTGATACTAAGTGATGGACCAAGAGGGCACTTGCCTTTTTCACTGAATATACTTCTTCCAAATTGCCACCTACTACTGGGCCTCATCTTTGAAGGAAGAAGTTTTGATGCAAAGCAGGATTGTCTCAAATATCCCAGCTGTGAGGCCGAGTTGATTGCTTGAAGATAGGATCTTGGGCTCTATCAGTCATGTCTGTTTCCATTCAAGTGGCTGCATCTGAAGCTGTTGTTATTGTGATGGATTAGATTTAAGATTAAAAGGCAAATCTGTAAAGGGAACATTTAAAAAATCCTTAAATGCAAACTAGACCCAAGTCATGAAAGGAAAGAAGAGGAACAAATAAATAATCTAGGTATTAAACAATTAATTTTTAACCTTAGTCAGCTGAAGAAGTACTTTTCTTTTTGCATATAGAAATGGAATATGAAACAATGAAATGCAAGTTCCTGTACCGAACAAGAGGTGCTTGTTCCAAAGTAGGTCCACCTCTGACAGAAATGTTGTGTATGCTCTGGTGGTCCTTGTGGACCTCAGGTGAAACTGTGCTGGTACTGTCAAAACAAAGAACAAAACAGTCCAAGGAAAAGATAGAAGGTGATAAACAATCAGACAGCTATGGAAAATTCACAGCGCTAAAAACAGGCTTGTGATCTGAGCCCATCAGCAGACTGGCCGTTGCTTTGGTTTGGACTATTATTACTGCACCAGTGCTTAGCAGTGCAAGACAGTGATGGTTTTTACAACATATACCTTAATCATGGATAAGGCATTTCACATTGCTCACTTGGAGAATCCGAGGCATTAGAAATGGTGATAGAGCTGCTGGTTGTGTTACTTTTTTGCTCTCAAAGGGTAGAGAGTGGTTGTATGTGCTGATCAGACTACTTTATTTGGTCATTGTACTGTCCTGCCCTTTCCCACTACTTCCCTTCTTTCTTTCATACGTTCTCACCTTACATGGACCCTCCTTGATGTTGTGAGGCCCTTGAGGCATGGAATATCTTCCTGTTTTGCCCATTGGGGCGAGCTGAGCACAGAGGATCCTGCATGCTGCCTGGTTCCTGTGTTGTTCATCTGGAGCATGGAGATCACCTAAGCCTTTGAGAATACATTTCAGGAGCATTTCCTGCCATCACTGCAGGAAAATGGTACCTTTGTCAAAGGGAAAACTTGCCACCACTTGCAGAAAAAGGCATTGCATAGAAATGAGACAGACTCTGACTTGTGGTTTTGCTCTAAATCAGCTGCATTTTTAACATTCAGAAGCCAACAAAGATGAAAGACTCCTGGTCAACCTCTCTACTCCCGTGGGGAAAAAAGTAAAAAGACTTGATAAATATTTCGCATTAATAGATTCCATTTGTCTTATAAAACAACGTTTGCCAGCTACCAAGGCAGGAAAAATATTTTACATAACTCTGAGTGCGACGTCTAAAAGGTTGCTATGAGCCTGGTTTGAACAACTATTTCTTTCCACAAACCAGAATGTGAAGGAATGCTAAGCTTCACCCAAGCTAAGACCAAGCTTGCTGCATGTGTCCATGTGGTGGTCCAACCCTGGCTGGGTGCCAGGTGCCCACCAAAGCTGCTTGACTTGACTTGGGGAAATTAGTTTAATTTATTGCCAATCAAATCAATGTGGAATAATGAGAAAATGAAAACGAAATTCTTTAAACACCTTCCTCCCACCCCTCCCTTCTTTCCTACGCACAACTTCACTCCTAATTTTCTCCCCCTCCTGCATGGCCTCAGGGGCACCACTGCCTCTCCATGGTCTTCCCCATGGGCTGCAGGGGAGTCTCAACTCCAGAACCTGGAGCATGTCCTGCCCCTCCTTCTGCACTGATCTGGGTTGTTGTTCCTCTCACATGTTCTCATTCCTCTCTGGCAGCAATTGCTGTTGTGCAATAACTTCTTTGCCCTTCTTAAATCCATTATCCCACAGGCACTGCCACCATTTTTGATGGGCTCAGCCTTGGCCAGCGGTGGGCCCATCTTGGGGCCGGCTGACATTGGCTTTGTTGGACACAGGGGAAGCTCCCGGCAGCTTCTCACAGAAGCCACCCCTGTAGCTCCCCTGCTACCAAAACCCTGCCATGCAAACCCAGCACATTCCATGTACTTTTCTGCCAGACGGTTGGATTTATTGCAGGCTGGCTGCCTTCTGGTGAGTGGGGTCCAGCAGGTAAGAGGTAAGTAATGGAAAAAGAGATAAAGGTGTGTTAATGTCCCAGAAGCTGTTTGAGAACCCAAAACAATGTCCCTCACTGTGCTGTGGGAACATTGCTATAAAAGGCAGGAAAAGCATAGCTGCCTACTATTATTGTTTTGTTATTAATTTTTAAGTGTGATGTTGATTAATCAGCGGAGCAGATTACCCAGTGATGTTTCTTGGTCTGGACTACCAAGTTTCTGATTCTCAGGGCAGGAATTGAGCACTGGCTGTTCCTGCTGATCCTGACAAGGTCTGTGTGATGGTCTGCAACATCCTGCTGTGGTTTTGTGTTGGGCTGTCAAGTGTCAGACATCAGCCACAGCATCTCAGGGAGCTGCAGGAGGCTTTGCTTGCCTTTTGCAAGCCTGTACCCTTGGTCTTGGTTAGCACTTCCTGGCATGTAGAAATACAAATTGTTATGAGTGGCAGAAGAAAGAGACACCCAAGCCTGAGACAAGCAGGGTACAGCTGAGGTCTGCCTTCAAATAACAGACTCAAGACCACTTCAGGTTTGGCACTCGGAGCGTTTCAAGCCAAGGATGCTTTTTTGGCTTTGTAGAATGCACATCATTGCAGCTGACCAACCTCCCTCCACCCTTCCCATCAGTCTTCTCCTAGGTATCAGCTTGGCTTGCAGGAGCTGGGGTTGTGTCTCTACTCAGTTTAAGTACATCTCCTGCTCACCTCTGCCTGCCTCCTCAAAGATGAACTGGCTGCAGCTTTCTGTATGCTTATGCTTCCCCTTGAGCCTCCCTTTGCCTTGGGCCATCTGCACCAGATGATCTTTTGGAAGGAGGGGGTGACCAAAGACTCACAAGTTTCTGTCAATGTCAAGGCCAGGAAGTGCTGTGAGTTAAAACACTAAGAAAATGAGGGATGCAGCAGTTCTGGGGGCACAATAATTGTCTGGAGCTTGGCTCCTACAAACATTGAAGCCCCACAGCCCTGCTGCCTGAGATGTGCATGCCAGGAAGATATGCCATGGCGAGCCACATGGGAAGTGACCATTCCCTCTTGGGAAGGTATTTGAAATAGTCAGCTGAAGATTTATCCTGATTTGGGGTGAAAATTTATTTGCGAATCCCAAACAATGTCTCTTGTGGAGCTGTGGGAATGTTGCTATAAAAGTCACGAAAGGCCCAGCTGTCTACGATTATTGTTTTGTTGTTAATTTTTAACAATGAGGGCAATTACCCATTGGAGCAGATCCCCCCTGGGATGTTTGTTGGTCTCGAGTATTTAAACTATGAGGTCCTGTGAGCAGAGACGTGTCTGGGGCAAAGTGTACATTCAGCACCGAAAACCTCAGTGCCTTCAGCCACAGCTTGTGCAAACCTACTCTCAGCTGTGTTGCAGCAGTTCAGGAGGGCACATGTGACCAGACACGCTATCTCAGCAGAGGGATGTCTGCTCCTATTGGGGTGGCAATAAGTCTTAGGAAAACTTAGAGACCTGAGTAGCCCTGAGCACCTGAAGTCTTTCCCAGTTTTATCAGATTGATATTTCACAGCAGAATGGCCTGGTCAGGCTATATATAGCCAGCGCCTAGCTGAGAACAATTAGTATTTGTTTTAACAGCAAGTGAGGCTCTTCAGAAAGAGTTTCAACAGCTAAAGGATCAGTTCTTGGACACCAAGGGTGGGGTGTTGTTTTGGTTTTCTCCTCCCCCTCTCCCCTTCAGAAGACTCTGCAAGTGCCTTCTCTTTTAGGAAACAGTTGTGGAACAAATGGAGGCTCGCCACTAAATTATATCTCTGGGCAGAAAAGCAATGCCAAGCCAGTCAGTTGATTTTGTAATGTAGGACAGAGCCCCCCTTGACCTGCGTGCAGTCATGCACAGACTCCTTGGCAGCTAATTAATAATTTGCAGTTAAGTAGCGGCTGCTCCCTTGCATCATTTCAATGTGGTTGCCAAGTGGAAAATTGAAAAGCAAAAGAGAGCCAAAGAGAGGATGACAACGACAACAACAAAAACAACAACAAAGGTTTCAAGTTCTAGGAAATTTCACTATGTGAGGTCAAAATTCCTTGCGCATTCAGGGGCTGGGCTGTTGGCTGGCAGGCACATCTAGTTAATGTGGCAAGGCCCTTTCTTTTCAAAGTCCTGTCCTCCTCAAGAACCTCCTGTTTGAGAGGAATTTCTTGGTCCTAAAATGCATGTGTTTGGGGAGGGGAAGGATGTGGGGAGTACACGGGACTAGGGAAGGTTGAAGAGAAGTTGAGTGAGTGTTTTTCTCATGGTTGGGAAGGTAACAAGTGCTCTGGGGAATGGCAACAGGCAAGGGATGATGGTGAAGCAGATCTGCCAGGACAGGACTGGGAGAGGATGGGGGTGATGCCACCAAAGAATTTGCAGAGCAGAGGATACCCAAGAGTGGGCTTCAGCCAAGAGAAACATGGTCCTAGTTTTTCTGGATCCTGGGGAACACACCTTGCCAGGAGTCTCTCCTCCCAGTGTGCTGGTCAGCAGTTGGACTGTTTGGTTGGTTCATGACACAAAAGGGCTTTCCTCTGGGTAGAGCGTTTTTTAGCACAGTCCAGTTAGACAACAGTAACAGTATTATCTCATGAGTTAGGTTTTCCACTCTTTTATGCTGTCAGTCCTGGGGAAGAGCTGGGGCATGAAACATTGGCACAGCAAGAAGTACAACAGTTGAACTGAGCACTTGGAGTTTTCATACATCTTCATGCTTGAAGTTGTCGGAGATGTGAGGAGAAGGGAGCCAAGGAAAGGCTGATGTTCAGAGCATCTGATGAGCTATTTCTGCTTTGCAAGCCTTTCTTTTGTTTTCTCCTCTCCATGGAGGAAGCCGTGGAGGCATCTGACTTTTCCCATGTACAGTCACAGTAGTCTTCACAAGGTTGGCAGCTCCATGATCTGTGTGGCTGGAGACTGGCACTTGTCTGTAGAAAACAGGCATAAAAGATCATCAGTCCCAAAAACATGACCTATGAGGAGAGGCTAAAGGATCTGAAGTAGGAAAGCCTTTTTGAAAACATTTGTTTTAAAATACACAAAATATTTTTCTGTAGGGTGAAATGGCCTCACCAGTTCTCTGTATCTACTGCAGACCTGACAAGAAGTGATGATTGACATGTCAGCAGCGGGTTAAGTGTTGGGTGGAAATCTTCTGGCCAAGTAGATCTGGTTGGCATTACTTTGAGTTGGGGTTGGAGCAGAGACTTCCAGAGGTCCTTTCCAGCAATAAAATTCTAAAATTCTGTGATAGGAACAACTTCCCTGCAATAAGGATGGCCACACAGTGATGAAGTGAGGTGACAGTAATGTCACATCTGGAAGTTCCAAGTTGGAGATTAGGCAGACGTATTTTTAGAAGTGGCCTGGGGAGAGCTGTCAGTGGTTGGAGAAGGGAAAGCAGAATGTCCTCCTGATGCTTGTTCCATCTTTGACTTTAAAAACCATCAGGTCTTAACTCTCAAGCACTGACATCTGAGGGCATCAGGCTATGCGTCCTCCACTTCTGTTTGGAGGATATTGAGGCTTACAGCTACCTGGCATGAGAAAAGATGGGGGAATCTGGGAGGCCAACTGGTTCCATTAAGGAAACTCTTGCTCTCCCATGCTGACCCTCTTGCTTTGGGGGTTTTCTGAAGAAGGAAGGAATCAATGGTGTGGATGACTCATGGCCCTTTTCTAAGAAGCCCAGTAATGCTGGGTTTTAATCACCAAGCAAACACAGGCAGAACTGCAAATACCCAGAAATCTTGGCCTCCTTCTGCTGCTCACATTTCATGATATCATAAATCTAAATCTGGGACTCACAGTCCTTTCCAGGGAGGTGTGTTTAACAGCACGCACGTATCGTCAGCCACATCTCTTCCTCTTTGCCCTGAGCCTTTGTACACAAAGCAGTGATGGGGGGCTTGTAGCTTCTTGCAGTTTCTTGCTTCTGTGGGATTCCTGTGGGCTGAGCATGACTGAATGGCTGCGGTCCTGCTGATGAGAAATGCCTCACACCCTGCTGGCACCGAGAAAGGATTACTGTTCCCCTGCTTAATGCATTTGTTTAATGCCCATTCCATGAGGCTGTTTCTCAGGCTGTTTTCCTTGCAGGATATGTCTCTGTGTGTGCAATTAGCTAAGAGACATTAGCTTAATGACTTGTGCGTGTCTGAGTTAGGCCTGGCCCAGTCTCGGATGGCTGCCTTTCTCTTGTCTGAAGACTTAATTCTCTGCAGCACAAGAACTGCTCTGTCATGCTCATGCCAGGGGTTGGATGCAGACAGTGTCTCTTGCTGGTCCCCAGCCAAAGGAACCCTGCTATCACATAAATTACCTCCTTGACTCATCGTGACTTTTATTGCCTGCCCCCTCCCCCTTTTTTTTTTGTTTTGTTTTATAAGTTTGATTTGTTCTTTCGAAGCTATTGTTTCCATCCCTGTATTCCCAGTGGCTCTGGAGTACTGCAGTGTATTCATGCAGGAATTACTGGGGCGGGCTCTGTGGTCTGTTTTGTGTAAGAGTTCAGACTGAGTGATTGTTTTGGTCTCTTCTGGCTGGTTTCTGAGCTTATGGATTAGGCAGAGGGAGAATAATATCTGGACAGCAAGCTGCATTGTTCAGGAGCCTGGTGCTGAATCAGAGTCCCTCACCAAAATGTGGATGATAATTTCTCTTTAATGGACTGATGGTTTTGGTCATCTCAAGTGGTCCACAGCAGTTGGCTGAGCAGAGGCTCAGGTAAGATGAAGGGGACACTGGTCATCCAATCTCCTGAACAGTTCCACAGTTAGAAGTTTTCAAGACTGCAAGAGTAGATCTCACAAGGAATCTCTCCTCTGCCTCCATCTTTTGTCCTCAGTCATTTTCTGTCCCATATACTTCAGCCCCAGCTTCAAAACTCAGCCCAACAAATGTGTCTGCAGAGGGCACTGGTAAAAGATAGGTTCCTCCTTCTCTGTTCCTGGATGGACCTTTTGCTGGCTCAGCTGGATGCCTTCTCCTCTAGACACAAATGGAACTGTGAAACTGCAGTGATTGGACCTGCACAACATTTATAGGAAGAAAGGCAAGCAGATAGAGGGATATCTTGTGGGCTTGCTGATATGTAAAAGTTTGGTCAGATAGTTTTATTGAGCCAGACATTGTCTGCCTAATGCTACCTCTGGTCCTTTCCTTAGAAGTGAGGGCAGGAGGAGTGCTGTGCACTTTGGATAGCAGTGAGTCAGTTTATCTGCACCTCTGGCCTTGTGAGAGGTTTCAGTGGCCCTCCAGGCACCTCTATATTCTTTCCAGTTCCTCCCTCCTTGTGCTACTACTCATAGGTAAGGTTCTTGAAGTCATCACCTACAGCTCACACTCAGGAGAGACCTGTACTTGCCCCCTTGGTGGAAGGTGAGGAAAAAAGGAGTGCTTGAGTGCACCACGTTGGAAGACTTGCTTCAAGGATTTCTCTTTGGATAGAACGTATGTGCCACAGAGGCAGCTGTTTTGGTGTAGGTGGTTTGAGATACTGTCTGGAGCAACAAGAAAGTAAATGACAAGTTCATATCTTTCATTGCTTTTCCTCACCAATTTGCACTTCTATAGTAGATTTGGCAAGGCATCAGCTTCAGACTTGGCACCAGGAGGAACAATCTGAATTAATTTACCTTATCTCTGCTTTAAAAACTCCAAGAGCTATCAGTTTATTGTCATCCTGGAAAGGACTGTGACATTTCTCTTATTGCTGAATACATTGTTCATGTTAAAAAGTGTCACTCATGTTGGTTTTTGATGTAGATGGATATAATCTACATCAAATCAAATACATTCCTTTCATTGATGTAATTAATAAGCAGAAGGCATGGAACAATTGTTAAATTGCTGAATACTGCAAATTAATGCCTTCAAGAACAACAACAAATCCAACTCTATAATGGAAAGAGCAAAGACATGTCAATCTTGTTTAGTTACCTGGTTATAGGATTCAAGATCCTTTACTGACTGTTTCAGAAAGAGTGTGACAGGGTAAGAATATAAGAATGCCAGATCCAGTAGTTCCTATGGAACCAAACCCATATGAACTCCCTCATCAGACATGCTTATTTTCTTACATAAATTGTTTTTCTATTATGAAAACCAGTCCTTTTTGTGAAACTAAGCATTTCAACAGGCTACATCTCTCTCTGAGGACTTTTCCCCTAGATTTTTCATGGGAAACTGACCAAATAACCCAACTCTGATGTTATTTCTTTTAAATCATATTTATGGGCCTTTGCTGAAAACCTTGTAGGTTTTATTTCTTCATCTTAAACCCGAGAAACATGTTAAAACGACATCAAGGATAAAGACAATTTTTAGCAGCAAAAAGCAACAACACTTTAACAACCTTTCTTGCTGACCAGCTTGGCTAATTGTTCATTAAAATACTGTTAAAATCCTTGAAGAGGAACAAAACCTCCATGCATCATCTCCATCTGTCCTGGGAGACAGGCAGGGAAACCACCACGAGCTCATGGAGCAGGGATTATACTGGACAGGGAGCTGGTTCTTGTCTGCTCTGTGCTCTACAATGCCACAGAAGGCATTGTAGGTCATCATCATGCCCACTTCTCAAGGCTTGGCTTTCATTAAGTGCATGGGTTTGGGTTTGCTATCTCTGGCTCTACATGCAGGCTCTTCCTGACTTGTAGACCAAGATACTTCTGCAAAGAAAAATCCAGAAAAATACTTTGGAAAGGGCTCTTGGGTTTTTCCCCTTTTAGACCTTGAAGACAAAACTCCATTTGGGCCTGTGGCTTGTGTAAAAAGATGAGTCCATCCCTTTATTTATCAAACAAAACAACCTGATCTCTCTGTCATTCAGGTCTTGCACTAAAGCTCTACAAGTGTTCGATGTGGCCAGTGTTCTGCCTGGCCTCACTGCTACCATGAGGTCTTGGGGTTATCAGTGAAGAAATGAGAACGTTGGATGCAGATGGATGCACTCATGCACAGGTGATTCCTACTCCTGCACACACCACAGGCCAAGTCCCCTTGCTTCCACCATGATTCCTACATTGGGCTCAGAGGGATGGAAAGGGTAAAAGGGGTGCCCAGGTTACAGCAAGCCAGCGATGGAGGCCAGCTGTCCCATGCATGAGTCTCCAGGGCCTTAACCTCCAGACCACAGTGCTCAGCTTCTTCTGAAAAAGGAGAAGGCTGCACAGCAGAACTGTGGAACTGGAAGGCTTGCGGGCTGAAATGAGTCCAAAAGACATATTAACAGGCATGAGAGGCCTGTGATGAAATAGCTAAGGTATTAATGCAGCCAGAGGCTGGTGAATACAAGAAATGCCCACATTTACCCAAGAGGTCCCAAAGGTCACTTGTCCAGAACATTGTGATCCTTAGAGAAATCTCTTAAGAAAGTTAAACCACACGGCTAGGGCTCCAGGACAAAATCTGGGCTAGTGTGGTATCTCAGCTGTTCTGTCTTCTTGTCTGATGAGACCCTATTTGCAGTTTTTGCTTTTATAAGAGCACAGATATTATCCTCTGGGACTTATCATCCAGAGCCCTGTTAGGTGAGGGTGCCCTTCTGCCCCTGTGGGTGGTGTGAGTCTTCCACTGTGCCCTGTGGCTGTGATGCAGATAGTGAAGCTTAATCTTCAGATGAGCTTCTGTCCCCTGGTGACAGGGGAAATCCTGAATGCTCACATACTGCCCATGATATACTAAATGCTCTTCTGATACTCAGCTCTCTCCATCTCTCAGCTGCTGAAGGAAGTCTCTGAGGTGCAGAGCACAGGTCAGTGCAGCCTAAACTGCCATCATCACAATCTGACCTTCACCTCTTCTCCTTGTTGCCTTGGCCCATTCCTTCTTTAATGCATGGAGAGCCTGGAAATAGTCTCTTGATGGTGAGCAGAGCTGGAGTGGAAGGAGGAGATGGGACCTGGAGGCTGATGAAGGCAGAGAGGTGAATGGCTGAATATCCCTGGTGCTGGATATAGTGCAAACACCACAGAAATGAGGAAACAAAAGCAGTTATGATGGATCTTCCTCTAAAATTAATTGCAAACCAGTGCCCATCTGACCTGCTTTTTGGAGAGGCTGAACCCACTTTTTAGGACTAATGCACTGCAGTCATGCACCTTTCCAACCCTTCCAAAGGAGACAGACCCACCACTGGTATGGGCAGGCCCTGACTGTCCCCAAGGCTGTATCCCCCCCCACTGCTCACCCTATGTCTGTGTGTCCTTTAGCCTCTCTGTCTTTCAGAATTTTTCCTCCTTTTGTACAAATGGTTTTCCATTCAGAGTGCCCCAATGTGGAAGAGATGCTGAGTGGAGGCCTTGCTGTATGGTACCGGCATATCCCCATCAACGCTGTGATTATTTTGTGCACCTGATGTGAGAGTCCGTATAGCCATTCTTTGCTTTGACAATTTACAAGGCCTGATTTTAGTCCAAAACAAGCTTCCTTGAAACAAAATAGTCCTTTTCCAGTCTTCCTGTAGAAGCCAAAAGTATTTTAAGTTGGACTGGAGTGGCCTAAACACGGGGTGGGGAGGGAGTCAGTAGGCTGGGGACATTTTAATAATGAAGAGAAGAATGTGAAAGGAAGGATTAAACATGGTGGTTTATGTGTATTTATTGAGTCAATTTATAAGGTGCCTTTTGCAAAATATCTTGATCACTGCATGGAAAACCACAATGCAAAATATTTGAAAAATTTGAACATGAAGCCAGCGTGTCCCAGCATACAGCCAGGAAACAGAGGAGAAGCTGGCACTGGGAGCTGTTCTCTAATCACCAGGCTCCAGCAAAAGGAGATCTGTGTCTGTAGGACAAGGTGAGCCATCATGCAAAGGATCTGTTCCCTGTGCTTCAGTCAGCCCCAGGTGGGTCTCTGTCGTCAGCCTGGAGGACAAGGGGCTCAGCCCATCAGATCTCCTCCAAACAGAGTCCTGGGCTGGCAGACCTCAAGGGAGATAGGGTGACCCTGGCTGATCTGGGAGGCCTGAAGGTTGTGCACTGCAAGCCCAAATGGTGAACACAGACCCCAGGAGCAGGACTGCCTGGATGTGAGCACTACGGGGAAAGCAACCACTGCTCCTTCTGTACTGCACAATCCTCAGCACTGCTGCCCCTGGATCGTTTTCAGGGAGAGGCCAATTAAGAAGCCCATTTTATCTGGCCAAGGCAAGAGCACAGATGTTTGTGGCACGGTTTCTGTTATGGGATTTTCTTGCTTGGAACTGAAGCATGAGTCTTTACTCTGGCATGCTGCTGTGCTGATGGCTTTTTCCTGTGAGATGGCCAGAACTGCCCCTCCAGATGTGGGGCTCTGCTAAACCCTGGCAAGGGGCTGCCAAGTGCTGCCACAGCAGGACTGCCTCCCCAAAACCTTTGAGAAATCTGTGGGACACCTACGTGGTGAGGAACACTATAAAGAAACTACTTAACAAGAGTGCTTTGAAGTTATGGGTACTGAAAAAATATTCTATTGAGGATTTAACTGAATTAAAGAGCAGGTAAAGACCTCAAGGCAAAATTGCAGCACCTCACCTCTATTATACAACTTCCTCAATCACTTTTAAGGGTGGCAAGGAGCTGAAAATGGGTAGAATAGAAAAATTACCATGCTGATTGCTTTGAGCCATACAAGGTGCATTTTTTAGCATCTGTAGCACAGTTAATTTCCTTATATAGTATTTTTCCTGAAAATAATTTGCTATAATAAAAATGAAGGAACACCATGGCCATGGGACAGAGATTAACCTGCAGTACACCAGGACATTTCTTCAGGGGAAGAAGCATACCTACAATAGGAGGTTTCATTGCAGGAAACACTGCTCACCAAATTGCTGAATTAAGCGTATTTGAAGAGATAACTTTGTTGTGAAAATCTAACCTGTGCAGTTTCTGCTGTGGCAGAGGCTGAGAGAGATGAGTGAGATCAACAAACATTGTGAGTGGGGTGGCCTTCATCACTTCCTTCCCTACAGTAAACCACTTGCCTCTCTTCCAATGAGGAGAGCGGAATACTACTAAAAAACCCTGAACAACACAAGAAAAACAGCTCATAGAAGTTCATCTGTTGGCAGTGAGGCCCAAGACAGGACTTCAGTCTGGTTTTAGCTCTTGCCTTTGTCATCTGACTGAAGGTCAATCCACAAAGTAGCCCGTTGGCTGGCTGGGATATTTACTACATGTATTAAGGCTCTGGGCAATCTCTGTTGGGAAAAGGGTTTTGGACAGGTGTCCCTTGAGAGTGGTCCAGGGTCTTTCCGTTATGAGCTGCTTGTCTACCTGTCTGTCCCAGTCTTGGAAGAGAGGTGAGAACAAGAACCAGGAAGCCCAAGCCTTCCATTCGGATCCTAAATGAGAAGCACAGACTGGTGCATCTTTGTGTGAGAAGAGCAGCATCACCTGGCTTTCTATCACATAGTTTTCAGGTATTAACTGGATATTGCCCTTACTTGGAGGGCTTCACCAGATAGGAGCAGAACTGATTTACAGCCTGATATTTTTCAGAAATAAGAATGTGCCTAAAGCAGAGAGGTGCTTGTATGGAAGATGTTAGAATAGGGGCTGATACTTGGAAGTGCTGCAAAGCATTGCTGGAGGAGCTGGTTTGCAGGCAGGAGCATTTGACCTTGAACTATCCTCTGCAGTTCAGGCCAACATCCTCTACCCCCTAGGCCTGAAAAATGTTCCTCCCTCTTGCTTTAAAAATACATTTGTTATGTCTAACATTTCTGGCCAGAGCACTGGTACAGACTTGTACCCACAGAGCTATGCGGGTCAGGGGTAGGATGTGATGTGACATGTGAGTGACTTTAGCTAAGCTTACTGGAGTCCCCAGTGCAGTTACACTAGCAGAACTATTCTCTTCTGCGGACAGTTTACTGTCATCCCAGGGGGTGTGGCTTTATTGTTCAGTGTGAAGTACAGCCCTGTGAGTCTTCCTGGGCTCACACTTGGCTGTGGCAGCCACAGGCTCGCTGTGACATACATGCTGCCAGTTCCAGGGTAGGTTTGAAAGCAGATGCCCAAAGCTCTGACCTGCTCATGTTCAAGGGACCTGCCAAGGGGGTCTGGGTGTCTTGGAGAACCTGTGAGCTTGGATCTTGGCTGCAGGGCTCCAGGCCTTATGTGGGACAGGTGTGGGTGTGTGAGTAATGTGGCCAGCAGGAGAGTCCCATTCTGGGGACAAGCTCAAGTAGAAGATTCATGTGCCCTGTGATCCCATGAGTTAGGCACAGAACAGGACATGGACTGAAGCAGTGATGGAACATGTTTGTCTGCTCCAGCCATGGAGCTGCAGCCAGACTGCCTGGTCCCCAGCCAGAGCACTGCAGCACCCAGGCCCAGCTCCAGAGTGGTTCTCCTTGGGATCACACACACTGCTTCCTCCACCACAGCTGCTGGGACAGTGGAGGCCACTGCCATGCTGACAGGTGCCTGGGTGAGTCACAGAGCACAACTGTCACGCTCCCAAGTCAGTCTAGACACAGGGAAGTCCAGCTGCCTGCAAACACCCCATCCCATCAGCTTCCCAGCCAAGCAGTGCTCTCCTGGCTGGCTCGGGTAATTTGGAAGGACTCCAGCAGAGGATTTGGCAGGCTGATTTCTCACAGTTCTTCCAGTTCAGACCAATGTGGTGAACTGGTTTACCAAACACTTCATACTGTTCAGTGTGCTTTTGCCCTTCTTTGAGTAATGACTGTGTTTATTGGCAAAATGTCAATGTCCATGAAGTGACACCCCTTGTTTTCTTCATGTGAGAGGTCACTGTCATGCTGGAGTGGAAGCATCTATTTGCTTTTTGTGGGAGAAAAGTGGGTATAGAGGGCAACGTGGTGATTTTACAAGCAGCAGTGTTGGGTATAGGAAGCTGCACGGTTGGGTCCCATCTCTGCCACACCAGAGTGGGTTTTCCAGTGAATTCCCAGCAGTGGGGGATCTTCACAGTGTCCTAAGAAAGACTCTCCCTGCCTGGGAGGATGCAGGCAATATCTCAGTGGTATGTGGATCATGCTGAGCTTGCTATCAAACCTCACCAGGTGCTTATCACCACCGTTGATTTTTTTGATGTAAATAGTTTGTGTAGAGAGGCTGACATTTTCCCACAGACCATGACTTAACCCTCGTGGGAGCTCATGTGAAGGCTGCTGGTGGTGTGGGTATACAGGAATTCTGGCTGGCTTCCATGCAGCTACCTGCCCTGACCTGTCCCATGAAATTAAGAGATACAAAAGCTATTTCCTAGGAGATCTTTTGTGTTTATGCTCTGTTGGGTCAGGCTGGCCCACAAAAGCTGTCAGGCTGGGATTGTTTCTGTATTGGCTCAGTGGCTGGAGGAGTTTGAAAGCTAGACACCTTTTCATAACACCAGCTGTGCCCCCATCTCCTCTCCATGGGGCAGGGTAGTCCTGCTTGGACAGAAGGATGGCAGTATCCTCCTGACAACCTCTTCTAGGCACATTAATGCAGCACTAGAAAGCAGTGACAATGTCCTTCAGCGAGACAGATGTGCAAATCTTGAGAACCTGAGCTAGAAAAATCTTGTTTCATTGAGACATTGTGCAATTCAAAGAAACACAAGTGGCAAGAGTTATGTCCCACGACCCTCTGTGATGTTTCTTTTTTTTTTTTTACTTGCCCTCCATCACTTTCTGTATCCATTGCAGTTTCTAGCTCTGTGCTCAGCTTTTTCCTGCCCACTACCCTTGCATTCCCAGTGCATGCAGCCCTGCAGAAACACAGCACTGGACTGGAAAGAGCTGCCTCTACCCAGCAGCTTCTGGCATCCAGCAGAGGGCAAGCAAGCTAAGACAACAATCCTGTCCCTGCAATCCCCCCTGCAATGCTCACTGCTCAGGGAAGATCTTCTGGGATTGTTCTGGGCTCTCAGCAGACAAAATCACATTATCAACCCCTTTTTTCCCCCCTTCACTTGCTTGCATCTTTCCACTTCTCCTGGCCAGTAACACCATGTTTCATTTCTTTCTGCATTGGTATCCTGATTGGTACTGGAATGATCTTCTATTCAAAACTTCTAGCTATTTTTCAGACTGACTAGATACAGGAAGTATTTTTTGTATGTTTTTTGTTTCCTGTGTTTATTTCCTGCGGTTTCGGAAGACATCTTCCTCTTTTTTCGGTCTGTTTTGGATCACAGGCTCTGGGGTCTTGAAAGCTGATTCCCCAGAGAAGCTGCTGTTTCCCCAGCCTGCCTGCTAAAAGCAAGGAGCAGTTCTGCCCAACGTGTGCACAAACATTACTCAAATGGTTCCTGCTGCTCCTTTACAGCTATAGTACATCCACACATTCACATTGTTACCTGTTACTGTTCCAGCTGGCAGCTTCACAGTCCCATGTGTTGCAGGAAGAATCTTTCTAATCAAGTCCCCTCCTTTCTGGGAATGTGCACTGTTCACCCTTACACCTGGCTAAGGATAAGATTCAATCAGCAAATTAAAAAATAAACAAAGCAAGTTTGAAGAGAAGCAGATATTTCTGTCCTTTATTTTGGGATGCCCTCTCTTTGTTCTCTGCACAAGTTAGAGTGCGTGCATCATCAAAGGGGATTAAATTGTGGTTCAACTCTCAAAAGACACTGTGGGAAACCAGCACCAGTTGCTGTGCATTTGCTTCCTGCAAAAGGTCAGCACTAGGCTATACTTGCTGGGAGAGTTAAAAATGCTGAAGGAAATCATATACTCATTTCCCTTTGAATGCTTGTAGTGCACAGGCTCCTAGTTCTCTTAGGTTCTTCTGGAAAATCCCAGCAACAAAGGTAAGTAGGCTTTACTCCAGCTCACAGCTGTTCTGGTAGGTAAAAGAGTGAGTAACTGGTTTATTGCCTTAGACAAGGGCGTGTTTGCTCCTGACTGCTCCCTGTTCCCCCTTGCAGCCACACCCGCAGTGCCCACTGGGACAGAGTGACAGGAGAGAGGGCTGGATGCTGTAGCAGGATGGATCCAGCATGGATCCAGAAAATGGAGCAAGTTCAGATGGGGTGGATATCCCAAAAGCCAGGGTATTTGGGGGGAGGTAGATTTGGACCCTTAGTTTTAGAGCTTGTTGGTGAGGGAGGAGAACCTGTGCTTGCAGAAGGCTCATTAGAAAACAGCTCTCTCTGGTGGAGGGGGGGTGGGGGGTGTTTCATCTGGAATCTGTGAGAGACAATAAACAGGATGTCCCACAATGACATTTTTATAGAGCTGCTTTGCAGAGTGGGACTGTGCTTAAAATCCAAATTTAGTTTATTTGAGTGGGAGAGTCCTCAGCTTTACTGTCTGCTTGCTTTCAAAGCAACATGATAGAACTTGGCTCATACAGCTCTGATGTCCAGGCAAACCCGTGATCTGGATCCCTCCTGCTATCTTCCTAAAAGCCCCCTGCCTTTCCCTTGAGCTACACTGGTGCTCATGCCTTGAGATTTTAGCTGTAATGATTTTGTGAAGGGTTAATTAGCAAGCTGTGCTGTGCAGCACAGATGACTTCATTTTAAGGTTTAAGCATCTTTGTACATCAGGCCAGTAAAATATTCTTGGAAATAGACACAGAGCTATAAACCTAAAATCATGCTCCACTGCTGAGTGAGATACAAGAATCTTTAATAAAAGGTCTGGTTAATTACTAGCATGTGATGGCAAGTGATCAGTAGAGGCTGTAAGCTGTATTTTTTCAACCTGGAGAAGAGAGGGCATGAGCTAATTGCTGTATTTGACTCTCCAAAGGGCCGGTTCAGAGAGGATGGAGCAGGTCTTTTCACAGAGAGGCACCACAAACGGACAAGAAACAACAGGGACAAGTTGCTGTGAGGGAAGTTCTGTCTCAATAAAAAGAAAATAATTTCACAGGGAGAGTGGTTTAGCCCAGAGTGGCTGTGGATCTCCATCCTTGCAGATACTCAAAACTGGATCCGAACAGACCCTGAGCAACCTTTTCCACCTCTGGAGGGGAGCTCTGTAGGTCTCCAGCTGAACCCTCGGCTTTGCACAGCATCTATCTGCTTTAGGTGGGGAACTCCAGGGGGTATTGGTTTGTGGGGTTACCAAGAGACCTTTTCTTGGGGTGGAAGGAATATGCAGCCTTGGGCAGTGGTGGCCGAACCTTCTTACTTTAGTCATGCCTTTTCTTTGGCAGGGTGTTCACGTCAGCAAGGAAGTGAAGACCTTGTTAGTCTAGCTCCTCCTCTGTCACAGTGAGGGTCCAGAGAAGCAAGCCAAAAACCAGCAGTGATGCTTGGAGAGAATGTTGCAGAAGGGGTCTTGCTTGTGGGCTGCATGTCAGGGCTTGTGTTCACAGCCTGGTACATATAAACATACTGAAGAAATGGAAAGACTCGCTGCTGTAGGAGTGTCCTGCAAGGGGAAATCCTCCCGCCAAGGCTGCCTGACTGTCTCAGCAGGGCTGCACCAGTGCAGGAGGGCTCATTGTGCTACCTCAGGGTGAGATCATCCAGATCATCCCCTCCCACACCTGTCTTGACAGGTAGTGTGCCTTAAAGCTTATAATTAAATGCTGCGAGTTGGGGCCCTGTGGTTTTCTGCTGGCCCCTGGGTTTAGAACTGCTATTGGTTGAGCGGTTGTGACGCTCATCAGGGATGTTCCTCTGAACCTGAGAGCAGGGAAGGGCACTTTTATACAGGGCTGCTTCCTCAGTCTTTCTCCTGTGCTGTTGCTGAAGAGGGTAAGGGGTTTTGTCTGGAGGCAGAAAGGCAGAACTGGTGCTGCTCCAAGGTACCTTACAAATGGTCTCTGCCTTTGCTGCTGACCAGGGTCAGAGGTGGGATAGAGCCTATACGGGGCCTGGAGAGCTGTAGAATGAGGACCTGTTTCTGCAAGATGCTCTGTCCCCTTAGCTGTTGGCTCCATCTCCCTCCACCTTGGCCACATATCCAGAAATGAGTCAGACCAAGAGAGGTGCAGACACAGGGCCAGGGGAATGGGACTGGAGAAATTCTTGTTTAAGAAGTTGGTAGGGGATTAAATGCAACACAGCCATGGTGTACTCCCTAGCCCTAGAGTAGCTCCTGTTCTTCAACAGCCAGGAGACTGTGAGTGCCTGGGGTCTCCTCTGTGCTAGACATAAACGTCAGTGTACCTTCAAACAGTTCTCCTGCCTTAGGAGATCTCTGTGCTCTGAGTCAAGATCTGAATGGCCTGTCTTGCCCCAGCCAAAACACAACTGTTCCCTGTATTTCTTCCAGTACTTGCTTTATTTGTCCCGTGAGACGAATAAAGTTACTTCCCCGAGGAGGCTTTGACATAGGCAGCTAGAGACCCGCAGCTGGAGTCCTTTCTTAATACGTAGTCACACCACACTTTCCTTTCCTTCATCCTGTTCCATCCAAGCACTTTCTGTGGACTCGTGTAAGCAATCTCTGCTCTCCCTGGGGCTGCAGCCCCTTTCCACTCCATTCCTGCATGTAATGTTGTTACTCAAAGCAGTATACCAGCATGGTGCCTAGAAAAGAGCTGTTTTCTCTCCTGAGTAGGTTCTCCAAAGCTGTTATTACTTTTCCAACAGCAAATACAAAGCAACTGGAAATGTTGGCTGATGCTGCTAACAAAATTCTTAAGCATCTATGTGTGCTTTGAAATACTTTTATCCTGCTGCCCTGCTCAAGGGGTACCAGGCACTGAGGGAAAGCCTGTCAATGTAAATGTCAAAGGGATCTTTGGGTTCTCATATCTGTCGGGGGGATCCTGTCCAATTGCCATTTCAGGGGCTGGAAGGCTCTCCCAGCCCTGGTCCAAGAAGCTGGACCCTTTAGCATCTGGACTCACTGAAACAAAGGGATTTTTAATCTAACTTTTATCTTGGGATCTGAATCCCCATGGAAACCAAGAATCACATTGGAAGACTCGGTAGGTGTATGGAATGTGGTGGCTCTTATGCCTATGCACGTAAGTTTTTGGGAGCACTCCTTCTACTGAAGAGAAATATGGCTGAGTGGTCTGGAGAGGGAAGGTCTCTGAGGCCAAAAGAACAGGTCCTCAGGTAAGAAGCAAGGGCTGTTAGGTACTGAATATGGACAGTATTAATCCCCATTCCCCATAGGTTACGGCTGGGATTTTGTGATGTCTGTAAAGCTGCTGAGAATTTAGGGTCTTTGCAAACAAGTCACCTTCTGCTGATAGCCTGAGAACTGCCACTGGGAAACTGTAATAAAGAAGCTGTGGATAGTACCAGGTCCTTTAGCGACCCAAGGCCTACTTCAAACAGAGATTTGTTTAAAGTAGAAGGATCTCTGTAAAGATGCACTGCTACCTTGAACTGAGATAAAGGCTCTTCCTTCCCCTCCCTCAGCTACATCTCCTTGCCAGGTCCTCTTCCAAGAGCAATTAGCCCTGCTACCTGCTGAAATCAAGGACAGTCTCCACACAAATCCTCTCTGCTTTTGTTTTATCATCCCTATAAGCCAAGTCAGTGCCTGATCTGCCTAGGTCAATATTGAACCTTTTCTCCTTACCTCCTCCTGCTCAGCTGCTTGGTTTCAAACTGCTCTGTATACCTGAGACTAATGAAGGCATCTTTGAGGGAAGCTTAGGGATGAGTGAGGAGTGACTACTGCGGTGTCCAAATGCACAAGGCTCTGCTATGTATGGCAACTGCAGACCAGACAAACTTGTGACACCCTGCCTCCCTCCCCTGCACCCCCACTGGAGAGCAGCAGTGCCTGGGAGACGGGTAAGTATGGAGCACCTGGCCCCTGAGCCCGAGAATCACCACTGCTTTATGCCTTCCAGCTAATGGGTGGTTTTAGCTTTGCTAATCTCTAATCAGTGCTGGAGAAACCTAAACAAACTAGCCTGGACCATTCCAAAGCATTCATAATTACTGGATCAGGCTCAAAGATAATGCATTTAGGACTGCTCTAAAAACATTTCAGATAGGGTGAATGTAAATAAAACGGCCTATAATTGACCCTTCTGCTGACATCTGAACCCTGGCTGCACTGATGCACCTGGGGAAAACAATATGAGGATGGAGAGAGGTGCCTGGGGCATCAGGCAGGTCCAGACCTACCTCTGAGTGTGACCTGTGGAGCAGCAGAGCTAAGGGTGTGGATCAGAGCTGCACGAGCTCGTGGGGTACCTAAGCCCCTTGCATGGGAGCCAATGAGGCTCCAGAGAAAAGTGCTGATGGAAATGTGAAACATGCTGATGAGTTTGGGGGGGTGAAGTACCAGATGTACAAACACAGGTGTAACTCTGGCAGTGCAGGTAAGGTTTGCAGTGACCATCTGGGCACCTAACCCTGACGAGGAAGAAGATGTCATGCTGGGAACTCATTTCTGGGCCATTCGTTTATTTCCTCAAAAGCTCGCTGTTTACAGGGTGATTGCCTCGGGGAGCAGCTGTGGGCAGGATGGAACAAGTGGGTCTCGCCAGTGCCTCCCTCCTCCCTGCAGGGCTCTGCCCAACTCACTCCCATCACCCTGATTCAGTGGGCAAAGCTACTGAACTGGGGTGGCTGAAGGCAGGTTAAGTTTCATGCGGCAAGGCAGCATGGGGCTGGAGCACTGGGACCTACAGTCCTGGGGAGTGTGTAGGGAGGGACAGAGAGCCAATACCCTGGCATACAGTAGCCTGGATTTTAAGGTTTAATGTTCTTTTTGACGGGGGAGTAAGGGTCCCCCCTGCAGAGGACAGGGATCACGGCAGAGCTGCTTCTGCCCCTGCTACCGACTCACCCTGGCCTGGGGCATGTTCTCCTGGCAGCCCCTGGGAAGGGATGGGGGCGAGGGAGGGAAAACTCCCTGTCATCCCATTCTAGTGTGCTTCACTGTGAGCCAGAGGCAATTCCACCTCCCAGTACCTTTTACTCGTGGCCGAACTTTGCTGAATCTCCAGGTAGAAAGCAAAATGCTGGCCACAGAATACATCAATCCCAACCTTCCTCCTCACAGCCTCCCCTTCATCATCACTTGCCCCTCACTATGCCAGCTCTGGGATTCGGGAGACTTTCTCCAGCACTCACCATAAAGCATTTTATGTCAGTCTACTGAAAAGCGGGACTTTAAAAATAATAACACTGTTTTAATCTTCTTGACTCTTTTTTTTTTTCTTTCTTTCCTTCTCCCTACCCGCCCCCCCCTCCCCATTACCCATGAAGCAAAAATGAGGGAAAGGCAGAAGGGCACTTTTTCTTCCCCCACACACTCGGAGCTGTAAAATACTTCTTAATCATTAGGAGCAAGAGGATCTCTGTGCTGGGCCTCCACTTTTTGTTTGTGAGTTTATTTTTCCTAATTCATCCTTGACAAAGGACAGAGCCATAAAAGAATCAACCAGCACGTCTGTGGGAAAAAACTGCCCTGAAAAGGGTCGGAGGAATACTGTAGCATTTCCAAACAATTCCAAGGGCTAAAGCCTGTATAAGATGCAGCTTCAGCTGTAACTTGCCTTTCTAGGAACAAGCATACATCTGTTTGGCAATGCCATATTTTGTAGGGTAAAATAAACCCTTGAGAACAAACAGGCCAGCTTATCCAGAGGGGTAAATGCCTGGGAACAGAGCTCACTTGTTAATCCTAAAACTGTCAGCAAAGACCCACTGGAGAAATTATAGCTGGCCACGGGCACTCAAGCTGCTTCCCTCTGCCTCCCCGCCTCCCCCCATCTCCACAACAGCTGTAAAATCTTCTTTATTGTTCTGCTGGAGTTGGAGAGCGGCACAGAGAGGTCTCCCAACCCAGGGCTGGAGCAGCAGGGGCAGGGGGAACGTGATCCATTGTATCTGCACCGGTGTTATTGCTTCAGTGGCGTACAAAGAAAATGACGGCGATAAAAGAAGAACAGCCTGAGCACCTACTAAAGAGGCATATGAACAGGAAATCCTGGCTCATTCCCACATCTGAGTTGCATACGGTTTCTTTCCCTACAGGATCATTATGTTTAATGTCCTCCTGCAATTCAAGCCGCTGAGCCAGCGGAGCCCCTTCCCTCCCCCTCCTCTCTGCCTTCCCTTCTCTCATCAGATTTCGAGCCCTCCCTGTGGAAAAATGATTTGTGCACAAGCAGCCTACACAACGGTGCTTAGAAGGAATTTGCCCCTGCCAGGAATTATTAATGGCACCCCAGTAAATGCCCCCAGCAAAACGGGCCGCTGCAAGCATCAAGTGCGTGTTGAAAAATCGGGTTTAAATCGTCCCTTGGGGAATGACCTATTGGCCACCTAAAAAACGCAGGATTGGTTTGCTGTATAATTATGTTCAGGCCATCTCTTGTGCTTACACATGCAGAAACCCAGATGTCAGCTTGGTGAGAGTCAAAGTTCTGGGCTCTTTTAAAGCATCAGAAGACAGACCGGGAGGGCATAACATTTGCCACTGGAAGAAAACCTACTTTGAATACTTGGAATATTTAACTGACTACAACAGATAATTAGCCAAACCCTCTTACGCCTCCAAATATAGATTCATTAGTCATATGAAAATACCTCATTGGAACCAAATGTGAGTCATTAGTGAAGTCAACAGCAGATCATAAAAAAGGTACTGAGAGCCTTCTTCCCGCTATCCCTGAGAAGTTGTAAGTGTGCAATGAAAATTTGCTCCATTTTCTATTGAACATCTGCTGGGAAATCTGTTTAAAAGGCAGGCTTTTGAAGGGCTGCTGGTATGCAGGGCTGTGCATCCCACTTTCCCACTTAGAGATTTGTGGGAGTAACAATTGCAAATTCTGTGCTGGGCTTTTTTACTGTGGGTTTTTTTTCTTTTTGTTTTCTTGAAGAGATTTTCTCAAGTCACTCAGGCTAAAATTAGGATTCTGTAATATAAAAAAAGGTTTTGTAACATGAAGTAGAATAAAAATCTCTCTTATTTGCTTTTAATTTCAGGGGAACATTTTTGTTGGCTTGGAATTTCGGAGTACCCTACACTCAGAGCAATGAATGCTGCTGCCACAGGGATCCCAAAACCAACTGGATTCTTTCCAGTGAAATGGGACTGGTTAAAATCAGTGTCCAGCTTATACAAGGTGCAAACAAGCAATGGTGTATTTTAAAAATGAAAGCAAATGGGTAGCTCCTCTAGGGCAAGGTATCTGCAGCATGATAGGCAGACAGAGAAAGGGACCATGCTTGATTAAACTCTTGTAAAATCTGAGTTATTGTTTGGGAAGACCCAGGGACTGGGATGGGATTGCATACTCAGTCCCAGGATGTATCACAGATTTCATAGAGCATGCTGAATGCTGCAGTCCATCAACCTACCCTGCAGTCATCAATCTCACAAACAAACATGTTGTTGTATAACTCCAGAACCGTGAGTAATCCTGTGCCAAAAGTTGTTGCGCGAGTCATCAACAGCTGCATTTTGCATTTTTCTTAATTTTAAAAAAAACGAAACCAGAACAACACAAAATTACACCAGCAGATTTTAAAAGCTCCAAAGCTGACATTTCCCCCTGTGGCTAAGGGAACTCAGGCTGCCTCAGTGCCGGACTTTAACCATACACGCCACAAAGACATTAACTGACTCTTCATTAGTTCAGTTGTATTCCCTTGGCTTTGTTGTTACTATTTTTTAATTAAGGGAAAAAAGTTACCTCTATGTAATACCCCTATGTAATACTTAAAATCTTCAGTGTAGCCTGTGACAGTCGGGCAGCAGGAAAAGGAGTGTGATAGGGGTTTGAAATGGGCATTTCACACCAAAACCGCAAAGCTCAGAGACCTCTGTCTCTGCCCCTCTGGCTGTGCCCTATTTTTGGTCACCCTAGTCAGGCAGTGCAACAAGGGAGGTGTTGAGTCAGCTGCAGACGGCTTTGATCGGGGGTAAAATGCCCTGGGGGCAGCCAGGCTGGAGACATGGGGAATCCCTATGGGCATGGGGCCCTGGGTCTCCAAGAGGTCTCACCCAACTACAGCATCCTATTACCATGAAGGCAGGGTAGCTCCCAGGCCCAACATTTGGTGAGCAATCGGGTGTTGGGACCGTCCCTGAGTCCAGGTTTTGTCCCCCATCCCCATGGTGGCACCTGGACTGAAACGTGGCTGCTTGTGCCAGGCCTGGCACTTTTGGGACAGCAGGGTGAGAGTGGGCCCTTGCTTACCCCTCCAGCACCCCTCTTGTTTCTGGGGATGTGGAAATCAGCCATTTCCCCCTCTCCCAGCACTGGATGTTGCTGTGAGGCACGACCCCAGCGCTCTGGTGGAGCGGGATCTCCATCCCTCCCTGTTCTATGTGTCCCTGTGCGGCGAGTCTTGTTTCCCTCCGTATTTGGCCCCGCCGCACTCAGCGGGGCAGATCCCCATCCCCTGAGGGAGACCTTTTCTCCCACTGCAGCAGGCCCTTGTCCCGTGTTGGTCAGACTGCCCAGTTCCTCTTTGAGTCAGCCCCAAACGTGCAGCAGCCCCCAGCCCGCTCCGGGTCTGATCCTCGCTCATCACCGAGAGGGACAGCCCCGACCCCCGCGAGGGAAGGGGGGCGGGCGCGGGGGCGGCTCTAGGACCCAGCGGCGGCGCGGCGCGCCCGGCCCCGCTCAGCTCCGCTCAGCTCCGCTCAGCCCGACTCCGAGCCGAGC
>VZRN01000474.1:279463-316830 GCA_013397935.1 Dasyornis broadbenti | reverse complement strand
CGAGCGCCCCTCAGGTGAGCAGCGCCCGGCCCCGGCCTCCGCGGGTCCGGCACGCCGCGCCCAGAGCCGCGCACCGGGGACGGGGCACCGAGCGCCCTGCGCGGCGCGGCAGGGACAGGGCACTGCCCCCCGAGAGTCGGGGACCTGGGGCTGGGGACCGCCCTCGGGGCTTCGGGCACTGAGGACACTGCATCGTGCACCGCTCCCCGGCTACCGGGCACTGTGGACGGTGCGTCTTGCCCCGCTCTCCGGGCACTGGGGACAGGTGGGCGCTGGGCACCGCGCACTCGGGAAATGTGCCGGCGCAGCGCCGGGGGGCCGGAACGTCCAGGGGACAAAGGAATCCTAAAGGGTGACTTCAAAGGGGTCCTGCGAGGGCAGAGGGACCCCGCGGGAGGGTAGACATGGGGGATCCCTGCGGGAGAGGAACGAGAGTAAGTCCAGGTGAGCACAAAGAGGGAAGGAATGAGGAACGCGCTGGAGGAGGGATAAAGCATGAGCGCACCCCTGAGGTGGACAAAATGGCATGTTTTGGGGGTGCAATTATTTCGGGGGTTAGAGAGGTTTCCTTGGCATGGGAGGGGAGAATGCAGAGGCTGGTCCAGAGGGAAGGCTGGAGGATGGGGTCTTTAAGGGAAAAAATCCACCATGGGAACAGATAAGGGTGAAGTTTGGGGAGATGCAGCTGAGGTGTGAGGAGAGTCCTTTGGGGAGCAGGGGGAAGTGAACGTTCGGATTGGTGTTTGGTGGAGAAGTAAAACCACCCTGAAGGGTGATGGATGCCCCAAAGATATGGGGAGAGGCAGTGTGGGAGGCCTGTGTGCTGCCTGGTGGGAAGGGGGAGGCTGAGGCTCTGCGGGGGCCCTTCTATGTGAGGAACCTGTTCCCTATGGCCACCCTTCCAGCAGGGCCCTCTGCCAGCTCCCGTGGGAGTCCTGGCCCCCTCAGGCCCCCCGTGCTCTGGGCACTGGATGCAGGGAGAAGAGGAGCATCTCTTGAAGGAGCGCAGCCCAGGGGACAGGGACGCCAACAGGCTCCTGACCTGTTGCTGTGATTGCCGTAGGAGGGAGCGCTCTTGGGGTTGCCAATACAGCAGTGCTGGGTTTTGTTAATGCCTCCTCTTCCTTGCGATCGGCTGCAAGCTCTTTCCCTTTCCGTGAGATATTGAAAATTGACAAATCAGCTCTGGAATTAGAAACCAGCATTTTCTCCTATGTAATCACCTCTCCTTGACTTCTGCTGCTCTGTGGTTTTGCTCCCCTGGCTGTGACTGGGGCTCTGACCCTGTTTGCATAACTAGTTCAGCAGCACGACTTGAATTCCCTCCCTTCCTTTCTGAGGCTTTATTTAAAAGCTCTCTCAACTGGGCTGTACCTCTTGGCTTCCCTCTCTGTGAGGATGGGAACGCAGCCAGATACCTGTACATGCTGCTCCATGTACCTGTGCATGCTGCCCTGCTCGAGGAAGAGAGGTGGAGAGAGAGGAGTGAAGAAAAAACAGCAGGGAGAACTTTGCACGTTTCAAGCTGCTGCTTTACACAGCCAGGCTTGTGACTGCTGTTGTCCCCACTCCTGTCCCCTCTCCTCTCCCTGGATCCTTTGTCCAGCTATGAAGGGCTGTGGAGAAAAGTGACTCTGGATAGCATGTTGATGTGAAATCTTCCTTGACTACAGAATATGAGTGTCAAGGCAATTAATTTTACACTCTCCAATAAAAGCCAGGGGCATTTAGATTTAAGGAATTTGGTGCTCAACTCCCAGGCTTATGCTTTTACAAAAGGTTGGGGTGGGTGGAGGGCACTGTAGTGATGGGCTGAGAGGTGATTTTCTGAGTTAATGCTTCTTTTTTTCTTTCATGGACTCTAATTCAGAATTATGTTAACTTCACTCGGTATTTTGCTTGATTTTATTATTTTATTCCTTTACAATGCATGTGATTTATTTGACTGTATCTCTGTGTGTAATGCACAGATGTAAATAGCACAGTTTAAGAACACTATAATGTATGTGGTGCTCTGTAATATCCATAGGGGGTGAATAATAAAAATACTGGCACATCTTTCACCAGTGTGATGTGAAACATGCAGCTGGAATATTCACAGTTGAGCGTGTCTTGGCAGAGCAGCGTGGACATCCAGAAAAGGGTTTGCACTCTTCAGATTACAAAACTTTTAACAGGTTGTTTTAGCCATTAGGAAAAAAAATTGCAACCAAACCAAAACAACCAAACCCACAACAAAAACAAAACCCAAATCTGCCAGCTTCACTTGATACTCTTCAGACTCTCATCTTTGATCCCATCTGCACTGTGCTTGCTAAATGTATAGGAGGGAGCTGAGTTTGCTTTTCGTTTTAAGCAGTGACAGGGAAAGCACTCTGGCACCCAAAAGAGCAGGGACTGGAATTTGCTTTCAAATGCTGATGTTAAGCCAGTTTCAAGAGTGCCCCAAGAGCAAGTTTTTGCCTGCAAAAAGCAGGTGTTGAGGGTTTTTTGGTGTGGTTGGTTTTGTGGTGCTTTTTTTTAAATCTTTTTAAATGTGCCTAAAGATATTTTCCCTTTTTCCCTTTTCCAGCTTGAAAAGGCTCCTTTGGCTGATTCAGGACTGGAATGCAGAGCTCGTGCTATTCCTAAATTAAGAGGTTGGCAAGTTTTTTTGTCCCTGATGAGAGGCAGAAGGATTGCCCAAATGAAACAAGGAATAAAACTGCAAATTCTCCTGCTACGGCTCCAGCATTGTTTAGTCTTCCACTAAGCTCTGTAAAGCCAATCCTGAAATGGTTGTAGGCGGAAAGTAACATAAACCACCATGTAGCTAAGAAGCAGGGGATGTTGCTCATTGCGCAAGAGGCTTTGGGTATTTTGAAGATGTTGGGAATGTTGGAACAAAATTGCAGCAGTCTGTGGAAATCAGTCTGAGAACTTCTACCCTCCCTGGGGAGGTGAGTGCATCAAGTCCCACCAGCGGTGGAAGCAAGGTAGAGGCTCAGCATCTCCAGGGATCAGGGCCTTCCAGATAGTTTTGGTGCCTCTGCGCTACGCTCCTTTGCAGTTTGTTTCAGGTCATGGTGTAACAAATCTCCGTACTGCTGACTGGAACCGCGTGACCTGAGGACAGAGGGTTGTTACTGTGTGTGTAGAGCTCACAGAACCCATGCTGGTCTTGTGCGTATTTCTTCTCTCAGCACCTCAGCAAGACCATCATGCTGTTTTGCAGATGCGGTAAACGATGTGCCCAAAGTTCTCCAGGACACAGGGAGCAAGAGTGAGTTTCATTGTGTTAGTCTGCATCCTGGCGGAAAATCTCCCAGTCCCTATAGTCATCCTCTGTTCCAACAGGCCTAAGGTGGCCATATGGGTCTTGCAGACACAGTGGGATTTGAGAGGCATTTTAGATACCACTGTGATCTCTCAACCCCTCCAATCTCAGCCAAAGGGTGGGGATACTGCCTTCTGTTTTAGCCATGATGAACTGAAATCAGGGGCTTGTGTAATGTGGTCCAGCTCTCAGTTCCCATGTCCTTTCTCCTTCCTTCTGCTGGGTTCAGCTCTCACCTTATGTCAGGCTCGTTCAGGAGCTAGTCCTGCAGCAAGCCAGCCCCAGAAAACAAGTGGCAGATCAATGGCCTGAACTGGCTAAAGGTGCAGCAGGGTGCCCAGCAAGGTGCCAAATGCTGCTCCGAGGTGGCAACTTAGGCTAAAAGGTGGAGCACGGCAGATCTCAATGATGTCAGCAAATGTCCTAGATTGTCTTGCCCAAGCTATGAGAATAGCTAGAGAACATATTTTCTCCTAATAGAGACAAGATCCTAGTGATAAAACTTGTTCCAGTCTGAAAAAAGGCTTTTGAGCCACTGTTCAAAGCTGACCAATTAAGAGGATTTTTTTTTCCCTTTGCCAGTGCGGTTCAATTGTGTTTGTAGTATTATTTTGTTGTTGGGATACTTGTGCTAATTTAGTGGGCTATGTCTCAGAACCCACTGCTAGCTAATGAGTCCTGCTTCGGAATCACACTTATTTATTACAACAAATGCATTTTTTTCGTCCATGCCAGTGCAAAGTAACCTTTCCAAAGGGAGAGCTAAGCAAAGAATATGGCTCCAAGCAAACTTGAACTTGGAGGGCTGGGGTTGCCTTATTCACCTGGCCAGGGACTCTGGTTTGAACTCCCATGATACAAAAACAGTGTCAAAATAGTTAACTGTTAAAAACACAGCTTGTTTTAGCATCCAGCTAAAATCCTTATTTGGATAGCTCCAAATGCCACATATCCTTCCTTCCAGGTCAGATGTCAAAACCTTCATTTCCCCTTGGCAGGCAGCTGCTGAAAGACACTTTAATGTATTGCTCCAAAACACAGAAGACTCTGAGGTTGGAGGTAGCATAATGTAACTGGAATTTTAACAGCAACTTGAAAACCACGCCAGTAATGCTATGAATGCATTTTTTTATGTCTACTGAATTGCCAGGAAGACTTCTGCTTTTCTCCTGCTTTTATAAGGAAATGAAGCATCCGTCATGATCTGCGTGTGTGTGTGTGTATCTGTCCTTCTGCCCCCACACCTTCTGACCCTGTCAGTCAAGTTGGTGGATCCAGCGCAGCAGTGGATGTCCTGAAAGTATTGCATTGCTAAAACGTGAGTGAGGAGTAGCCAGGCTGTGAGGAGAGCCAGGCTGTGAGTGTCCACCTCATCCTGTGCTGGAAGCACACGAGCAAGAGGGAGGTTAATTACGAGTGTGGCAACCAGGTGTTCAGCCTGGCTTATGCAAGCTTGGGCATTGCCACACGCCAGGGAAGCCAACTACCAGAACCAAATCCACAGGAGGGTGTTAATATGTCCATAGCCACTAGAGCGGCTCTGCCCAGGATAAGCTGAATGTCTGCACAGGTCTTTGCCTTGGAAGAAATTATTAAAAGTGAAATGAAATTAGTAACAACTGTAGGGATGACAGGTGAATCAGAAAACCACACAGCTCATCTGTCCTGATTGCCTCTGGGGCTTTGCCAGTAGGTGGACCAGGTCTCCATGCTCCTCCGCAGCAGCTATTGCCTGGTCAAGAGCTAACCTGGTCATCTTTTAAGAAAATAAATAACACCTTTGTGAAGCAGCTTCCTGAAAATAATGCTACCCCCTGCCACAGTCCCACTGGAGTTTGCTATAGTGGGAGTGATGCTGGTGTAAAAATGATGGTTTGGAGAGAGAAGAAGGCCTGGGAAGATTTCGAGGCTCTGACCCAAAGCAGAAATGTGTTTTCATGCTGTCCCTTGGCAAATGATCTGTTTCCTTCTTGCCCTTTGCAGTTGTTTCCTTTCCTCTGGATTTCAGGCTTATACTCACTGAGTATGGTATTTGTCAAGGGAACAGCAAGAAGCCCTGTCTGTGAGAAAGTCCATGTCGTTTGTTTTATCCACATCCAGGAATTGAGCTGAGATAAACAATTCAGGAGGCAAAACAGTGAAAACTGGAATGTGAGAGGTGTCTTTGTGTATGGCTCTGTACTAGACCTGGCTACAGTATCATCTGGGTCTAATTTATCTGCCCAATGGGCAGCTGTCGCTGTTACCCACAAACACAACTGGATTTGTGAAGGCAGGGTTTCATCCCAGCAGCCAACAGCATTCCTGTACCTGCTTTTCCTGGTCATGTGTTCTGTACTAAGGAGCTAGGAGAAACAGTAGTTTCCCTAATGGACTTTTTGCATTTCTATTAGGATTGGACAGTTCTAGCTTTCTGAGCATGATCATATCTGCCTTCCCTGCTGGGACTCTGATCCCTTCAGGGAGGATCTTTTGCTGTAAGCAGAGCAAGAGGAAGGCCAAGGCAGCATGTAAAGATGCTTTATAAAGCATTTCTGTTACAGAAGAAAGGCTGAGCTTGGTGGTGTACTGAGTTTTCAGGCATAAGAATTCCCATTTTCTTTCCTTGAATTGGGGTGAGATATGTAACTGTGATCATCTGCTTAGCAGACCCTTTCTGTATTAGAGAGATGCAAATCCACTGCCATTTGTTACACTTCCACCCATCTTCACCCTGGCTCTCCCGTGGGGAGGTGCTGCTGGAATCAGTGCTTGTATGATGGTGTCCTTTAGTAGCACATTCTGACCAAGTTGTGCTTGGCTTTCCAACTTGTCCTCTGTGACTGTTTGCATGTGCCAAAAGGGGCACGTTTGTCCTGAGGCCTGCATTAGTGCCCCGTGCCCTCCTGATGGAGGGAGCTGTGGTACATGTGTGCACCCATGCAAGAACGTGGTACCTCATGGGTGATGAGTGTGCTGTGGGACTGGGAGGCCAACCATGGTGTGTGGTCCTGCAGTGGAGTTGTGAGAGAAGGAAACATCCTTGCTGGTGGTTCTAACATATTGTGCAGATTATTCTACTGAGGTGATGTCATGTCAGCAGTGTCCCGCTTTCTCCCCGGTGCACATTCTCATGCGCTGTCATACAGGTCTTGGTCTTTGTATGATGAGGACCCCCAGAGCCATGATAAGGAGTTAACCCAACCACATCTTCAATTTACTGGAAGGACGAGTTTTCTGCCAATTTATCAGATTGCAAATCTAGTCTTACTATTATTTCCACAAAGACAAACTACCTTCAGCAGACTGAGTTTAACTGAAACATCTCTGCCTACTTTCAGCAGTCACTGCCAGCAAGCTGGAAGGTGTTTCTCATTCACAAACTGGCCAAGCGTGACCTCATTAAACGTCGAGTTGACACCTAATTACAAGAACACGTGATGTAGTGGCTATCTTAGGCAAAGGCTGAAGAGAAAGGGGTTATTGCTTAGTTATCGGAGCTTTGCTGCAGCCCAGCATTTGATGGCTCTTTGTAATTGCATCATTGATTGATTTCTGCTCAATGTTTTGCCAGATGTGTCATTTAGTGAGATACCAGTGGGAAGATGAAGTCTCTTGCTGCATCAGCTTATGGTAGAAATAAATTGCTTAAGAAAGGAAAGGGTCAGTAATGACGTGCCTTTCTTATGGACTGAAATACTGGGAGACATCAGGTCACTTTTATAAACCTTGAACTATCTTCTGATATTGCAGCTTTTATTCTGAAGAAAGCTGCACTGTACCTCTTGGCTGGTAAGGGAACAAGTTCGCTGTCTGGTGCTCCGTTGTAGTCAAAGATCCCATTAATTCTGTTAGCTGCAAGGAACGATTTCTTGGTATTTTATTCTGGACTTTAATTGAGAGTGACACAAAGCACTGGTGAGAATTGGACTGCATTGAAATCCCTGCTTTTTCTTACAGTTTTCTGCAGATAAACCAGCTCACGTGGGATGCAGGTATTTCTAATGCTCTGCCCTTGAAATTTATAACATTTTCAACACCTTACTGGCTGGAGGCAATTTTAGAGAAGTGTTTTGTGTCTCCTTGCAGCTTCTCCTTGGAGCCAGGTGATGCAGGATGCCTACAACATTGACACATAATAATTGACACTGGACTCGCTTGCATGACAACATGTGTGGGAGAGTCCTGTAGTCCTGTAGTATGAAAATTCACGAAGCTTTGCCCAGTAATTTTGCTCCAGACTACAGCAAGATGCCCCTGTACAATGTTGCTTTCCAGACTTCAGCCAGACCAGTCTGTTCTCTGCTCTCCTAGCTAGTTGTAGAAGACTTAGTCCAATGAGACGAATTTCTTTTGGCTTGGTGAGGAGATTGTCTGAAGCCTTCCCTTGTGTTTTTCTTGCTGTTTTCTAGCTAGAAAAGGGTGAGCAACTGATGTCCATGTCTTCAAGAGTGCTTGCTGCTCAGTCTGAGGTGACAGGTCAGTTGCTGAAAGTGTTTTTATGGTTTTGGGTGTCCTTTAAGACCTCTTTGGTACCTCCAAAGATCAGGTATGTGTCCCTCATGTGACCAGACTCTTGTAGGCAGTGCCCTGTATTTAAGAATTCCCACATTTTTCTCCAGTGAAACTGGACAGAATCTGACTTTTTTTTGTATGTGGAAAGTTACAGGGGGTCATTTTCTGTTTGGGCCCAGCAGGTTTTGTCTGCAGTGCTCAGTGCGCCATTCGGCTGCAGGCTGAGCCAGGGGGGAATACTTCTCTCCCATTGCTTCCGGAGGGTGAGTGGCTCACCTCCATCTGGCACTTCAAAACCAAGCAGAAATGGGGAGGGAAACTCAGGTTTAGTGAAGGGGAGTGGCATGAAGAGAAGCAGGATGGGTGGCTGGCATGGAGCTCCATCCTCCTGCTGTTGAAGTCCAGAGCTGGTGCTGGGGCTCTTCCTCATAGCCCCAGCTGCGACTGTAGCTACCAAGGCTGTGGATAATCCAGGACAGCTGGATCAGAGGCTCCCCAGAGTGCCCAGTTTGTATCCTCTGGGACCTGGCTGCTGGCAGAGTTTGGTGTGAAGGCTGGTGCCACCATGGTGTTTTTGTTTGCAGTGAAGCTGATGAAACAGCCGTGACACTTTCTGTGGCTGTTTTTAAGTTTCTCCTGGCCCTCCTTGCTCACTGTGCAGTGCCTGCGCTAAAGACAAATTCCGGTTGTGTTGGTGAATTCTGTCTTGCTACTTGGGGACACTACTCAGGGGTGCCACAATCCACCCTTGCCTCAGTAGCTGCTTTGCTCTTCTAGCTTGGCAGCTGAACCACTGTGAGGAAAATTCTGAGTGATGACACTACAATGAGTCTTAGTACTGCTTTCTGAAAGTTGGAAGAACTGTTCCAGGCTCCATCCCAGGCTCTGAAAACGCATCTTAGTACAGCTGATCAAGGACAATACTCCTTTTCTGGAACCTTTTCTCTCTGCACTACTGGGCTCCAACAGCCATTCTTTTTCTAGCATAGTACCCATCACTAACTAAGGGCCATGATTTTGATATTATCTGTTATGTGTAGAGGACTCTTTCCCTTTGTCTGAACATCATGTGAACTTGATAAATAGAGTGGCAGGGAAACCACTACTGCACCATTTTGATCTGATGTGTGAATGAACAAGTAAATAGTCTGCAAAGATGGAAACTGGGATGAGGAGGCCGAGAACAAAGGCTGGCCATGGTAGGGTACCTCTTCCTTTGGCCATAGTGAATGAACAGGACTGCTTCCATGGCTTGTGCAGAGGTGGTTTGGGCAGGATTTTGTTAAGGCAGAAATCCAGATTGTTACAGACAGTCCATTACAGAGATCATTTGGAGCAGAGGATCTGGATTTCTAGTGGTGTTTAGGAAATATTGCCATTCCTGGGACAGGATGCTGGGTCAGCAGTACAGGTACTATTTAGAGGGTAACCCACCAATCCATTACTGAATTTAAAGAGTACTCTGGAACTGAGAGAGAAAAGCAAGACTGGCAAAATGGTGCCTTCTTACAGGTCAGCTCCCTGTGGGAATTCTGAGTCATTTTGTTGTTGTTGATTTTAGTAACTAAAATAAGTTTATTCTCTGTTTTTTTTCCTTGCCAGACCCCACAGACCCTGTCACCCTGAGCCTGCAGATTCCAGTAATTCTTGTGCATTATTGAGGATTATGATTGATTAGATTCTTACCTGGAATTTCTCTGCGGAGGAGCCTGGCTTCCCACTACCTGCAGATGGGACCTGTAAAGCTCAACTTCCTCACACACTCAGCCGGGTGGTGGGAATACAACTTCTGATGTCTTCAGGACAAATTTGGTACCCTGTTCATTTGAGGGCACCTGTTACTGAGACCATGGCCAAGACGGGGCAGGTGGAAAGCAATTGGTCTACAGAGCTTTGAATAAGGCCAAAATCCCTGTTTTGGGCTGACTTTAGAGGTCTAGGAAGGTCTAGACCTCTCTGCACATTACTGACGCATGATTGGTCTGTGGGCACTGGGAGGAATTTCACATGGAGCTCTCTGAAGCAACTCTCTTGTCTAGTAAAACTCAGGCTGTGGGAGTCCGTGTGAGGAAATAACAATATCCACTTTGGTTTCTGCAGGCTCTGTCCCAGGGGCCAGTTGGGTGTTGCAGGAGGCCACAGGAATCCTGATTGTGACCACAGCCAGATTATTGGCCACTTTGGCAGCTTTTCAGAAGTATGGAATTTGTCCACTTTCACAATAATGGCTAGAAATTCCACATGAATTAATTAGTTTTATTACAGGACTTGTCCTTCCTGCTCCTCCAGGGCTGCCTGAAACACTGAACTCATTACATGAAGAAATGGAAATAGTACTAAAAATAACTGGTATTCCAAGCCTTTGTGAAGAAACAGAGTATACTGACATCCTCCCCCAGACGTACTTCCCAAGCTGTGGCTTTTGGCCAGATGAGATCTAAACCTGAGTTTTAGATCAATTGCAGCCACTTAAACACCCCAGCCTGCTTCAGCTTAGGCTGTTCATCTAGGCTTCGTAATTACCCCCACAGTTTCAGTTTGATGCAGTGTTCAGATCTGACCCTTGGACGTTGCACAGTGAAGGCTACATATCTTCAGCTTCCTCTCCCCGTTAGAATGGGTTTCCCACCTTGCAAGGACACTGTTTGCTTGTGTGGTAGTGAAGTGCTTGAAAATAGCCTTGGGAAAAGGTGCTCTGCACTCGAGTTATGCTAGCACGGGACTTTGGAAAGGTTTGATTGAGTGTAGTCAGAGTAACGTTAGATTGAATAAATATTTTGGGAGCCCAGAGCTGATAACTTTCCCTTGCTTACATTTGTGGGGGGGTCAGCCTGCAGAGACTTACCACCTTTCACATGGCTTTTAAACAAATGTTGTCTGTGCATTCAGTGTGCTTTTATTTTAATCCCTTTTTAGAAGTGCTGATGTTGTCTTGAGATTTGCCCTGCAGGTAAGGGCAGGTGTGCTGCTTGCTGGTCATTCCAGTGTTTGCTTTATGAACATTGCTCCAGGTACTTGTGTTTGCACAGGGGTTCTCATTTTGAGTCTGACCCCTCCTTTCTGCTCAGCCCCACCTTTGTGACCCGGGCTTGACTTGGTTTTTTCCCCTTGTTTTGGGTGAAGTGAGTTCAACTTGAGAAAGCTGACCAGTGAGGTGGTAAAGTTCCTGCAGGTCCCATGGCACAGAGTGGTTTGGTTGCTGCTGAGCACTCTTGAGAATTGTGACCCTCGTCCTGGACTATGGCCAAATGAGCTAACAAGGATTGAAACACAGAATTTCCAGCATTAACGAAAAGTGCCCTGTACAGAGTAAAAAATGCAAATGCAGACGTAGACTCTTCTAATCTCAGATGGCTGGAAAGCTTCCATCATTCTAGTCATGTTTATTGTGTATTTCAGTTGTTGCTTTTGTCCATTTTTCTGCTTATTCCTTGTATCAGGCTGGTTTCAAGGATGTGTTACCATACTCCTGGCCATTAGGCTGGTCCTGCGCATGCTGAAACTGACCTGTGCAATTTCAGAGCACACTGAAAGTGCTTGGGCAGTGCAGATATGACAGGGAAGTATGTGAACCTGGCCAAATGTCTGTCATATTCATAGTCCTGCCTTAGGTGGTAGCCAGTGGTGCACAAATTGGGAACTAATGAAAAGAGTATGGAGTGAGCTTTGCAAGGTGGGAATGGTACTATGGAAACCTATCATGCTGCTGATACTGCTCAGCCCATGATTTCAGGGACATCCAAAGCACAGCCTGGTCTGCTGGCAGCTCACAGAGGTACCTTCTTCATTGGGTGAGTGCCGTCCTGACTTCCAGCAGTGGGACTTCATGTGCTGGGGGAGGTGAACAAACCCACAGTGATGTCTGTGTACATTAGTGCTGCATCTTGAGGCTTCAGCTGTGACAAGAAGGGAGGTCCCATCACTCGGGCTATGCCCAGTGGAAGCACAGCCCTGCCCAGATCTGTATTTATCCTTAGTTATGGGGCATGATAGGAGGGTTGAGCCTCTGGCTTGTCGTTGTCAGCAGTATCCTGTCCCCTGGAGCTGATCTGCCCTAGCAGAACTAAAACGTCTCAGCTGACCTAAAAAACTGCTTGTAATTGAAATGCAGTGGCCCCCATAAATATTTAACTGAGTCTGCATTTTGTTGTGGTTTTTTTCCAGTTCTTCTCATTTGCTTTTCCCTGCCTATGTGTGGATAGTCAACTGAATGCACAATGTACATCCCCTCTGTGGCATCCTGTGATGAAATGGCATTTTTGGCAGTTAAATTACGGATCTTGCTTGTCTTCTATCATCATCATGTTCAAGACTGACATCAAGCTCAGTGCTGAGCGTGTGAATGCTCCTGTGGGAATGTTTACACCCCACTACAGGCTGCCCACTGCCATACAAACCACGTCCTGAGAACCTTTGTGCAGTGTGCATTAAGCTTTTGCAGCTCACTACTGAAGCAGTGGTCTCCCATCAGATGAGGGAAGTTACCAAAATTTTGCCCAAGATACAGCTGTGGATGGATGGGACTTCAGGTAGTGCAGCAGAAGGAGCCTGCAAATGCAAGACTGCAATTAATGCAGTCAGACAGTGACAAAGGTATCTCTGCGAACAGCTGGCACACTGGGCTGAGATTTGGAAATCCCTGAAATCACAGGCAGACTGGGCTGAACTTTGGAAATCCCTGAAATCACAGGCTGAGTGGTGTCAGCAGTGTGACCTGAGCTGGACTGACTGCCTGATGCCAGTACCTGGGGCTTGTGCAAGGTGTGCAGCCTGCCCTGTACTGGAGTAACCTCAGCTGTGCTTCTCTCCTTTCTCCAACTGTGGAAGCATGCACAGTGCCTGAAGGACATGTAGCTACAGCCTGACAGGGAGTAGGACAGCACAGATCAGACACTGCTCCTGTGGTGGAGTTACGTTGGGATGCTTCAAAGTCATTGGGTAGAGTCACTCATCATTGCAGCTCAACGTGGTGCAAATGTGATTTCCCATTGTGACAGTGGTCAATGGCTGCATTGCAGAGCTGCAGAGGTGGTGGTGGTGGTTCCTCTCTGCTCTGAACCCAGCACAGGGATCGATGCAGGGCAGTGCTGCCATCCTGTCCTGGTTGACATGTCCTGGAGAGAGTGGGGCTCTGCTGTTCTCAGCTGGGGTCAGATCCTGAGTGGACTTGGGCCAGGGTTGCAGGTTTGCCCTTTTCCCAGACAGACGTATGCATCTGTTTAAGGCAGCCAAGGCACAGAGGGAACGAGGTTGAATCTCCCCAAAACCACCCCAGTCTCCCAACGACCTGAAGCGGGGACTGCAGGAATGGGATTATACACCAGAGCTCGAGCACACATATGTTGCAATGCTGGCTGGAGGGTGCTTCTGTCCAGGGGCTTTCCTGTGGAGAGACATAGCCGGGAAGCAGAAATAGCAAGTGACTAAATGTCACGGTTACATTCCTGCCATCTGAAAAGAACTCCCTATTTTCTTTTGGCTGTGAAAATTAACTTCCCTTTTCTCCTCCCCAAGCGGGTGAGCTGGCTCCCGGTGGCCGTGCCCTCGTGGCGGATGCACAGGACAGTCCAGGTCAGACTGAAAGGAAAACTCTCCTACTGGGGGCTTTTCACTGTTGTGCTCCTTTCTAAAGAAAATGTGCAGGGCTTTTCTTGGCCCTTGTGAAGGCCAAGATGCAGGTCTGTAGCTGGAATAGGATAAGACTGGCCTCATTTGGGAGCTCTTTTGGGTTTTGAGCTGCTTGCTTCCCTTCTGCATCCTGCTGAGCTGTGTGGGGTGGGGGCTGGCGGCTGGCATCCGGCTTTTTGTTATTCATGTAATTAATCTCATTCCTCCCCGACTGTAGTTCTGCAGCCCCCAGGCAAAGACTGGCTATTTGGCCTCTGCTGCACAGTAAAAGCTCCACCTGGAAGTCAAGGAAACTGAGGCAGGTACAGCTGAGCGTGTTGTTCTTGGGCATGCTTATCCTTTGGTCCTGGAAGATTCAGTAATGGGACTATACCTTAGGACAGTAAGTTTGTTAGACTGAACAGCTTGCTAGTTGCTCCAGTGATTAGCACTACAAAAACAATGATGGTGCCACGTGTTGCCTAGTTTGAAGATGCCAGGGTGGGGAAAACACTGAAAAGGCTCCAATGCAAAATTCCCTGGGATTTTTAAAATTTCTTTTAATACTCTTTGCAATAGCAGAAGTCTGGATTTTTGTGGGATGAGAGCCTGATGGGTAAGGAGTGACTCAGCAGCTGCTCCACCTGGGAGAAGTCAAGAGCTTGATCCTCCTTTTACTTGCAAAAGGCTGTTGTGGGCCCTCTGGGATCTCCTTAGTGCCAAGAAGAAAATATGCATCATTATACTCATGCTGACCATGTGCATTCAGAGCAGCATGTTCATCCCAGTCTCTCTTGCCTTCTTCCTTTGCTGCATTTTTTTTCCCCTGGAACCCTGTACATTTTTCCCATTGCATATTTTTTGGTCAGCAAGTGTATTATTTTCCTACTATAAAGTGCTGTGCTTTCTTTCTTCCTCTCTTGTTCTTCTTGCTGCATTTCTGCCAGCCTCATCTTCTCTCCTCATGCTTGGTCTCATATTTACTTTGCATATTTTCAGCAGGGTGCTAGCAGGATTATTGTGACCTGTCTGGCTGAGTGAAGACCTGCTGAAACCTGCCATTCATTGATCCAGCGAGAGGAGCCATCAGGAGCTCTCCTGCCAGGGTGGGAGGAGAGGGCAGAGCTCTGTGCAAGCATGTCTGGGAGCTGTGGAGGTGACACGCTCTGGGTTTGGAGTATGATGGAATCCACATGTTAGTTCCTGCTTGGGACTGATCCTTTTGGTTTGGCTGCCAACCCATTTAAAAAAAAAAAAAGGTAAAATCTAAGGTTTTATTCTGGTAACTTTGAAATACCGGCATTTCTCCTTGGGAGCACAAAGAACTTCAAAACAAGCCTGCAAAATTATTTAGGGAGACTAGTATCTAAAGAAGTTCACCACTTGAGCACCTTTAAAGAAAGATGAGGGAATGAACATCCACACTCTCAAGAGCAATGTCAAAGAACATGCCACCAGTGACCCAGGATGTGTGAAAAGTCACCCCAAACTCTTGCTTTGCCTGAGAGGTGAACCCAGGCTGTCTGTGCTCCCACACTGTAACACATGAGTTTTGCAAAACACTGACATTTTAGTTGGCTTAAGCAGCTGGTGGTGTTTGGGAGAGAGCCTGGAGGAGCACAGTGATCCCTCTGGGCTTGATGAACCTCCTGAGCAGCAACTGCAGGAGCCAGCAGAATCTCTGGTTCAGTGGGTGTGGAAGACTTTAGTCCCAAATGGCCAGGCTCCTGGTGGCTTGTGTTGTCATTGCTCTTCCAGTTCTTGCTGAAATTGGGCCATAGACATACCTCCTTGGTGGAGCTGCTGGCACACAGACTCCCTCCACCCAACTGGCCCCAGAACTGACTGCAATCTTCTATTTCTTTTCCTTCTAAAAGGACCAAAAAGAACCCTTGGGTTTGACCATAAGCCAGCCTTTTTGACTTGATTGCTGTTAGTGTTGTGATTAAACCCAAACAAAACCAAAACCTGGAATGTTTTCTATATGTCCAGTTTTAGTTCCTTTTTTTCCAGGTCATCAGCCAAACCAAACACCCCCCAACAGACCCCAGGTGTTTGCACTGTCCTCCTTTTTCATGAAAATGCACAGTTGCTTTACAAAAACGTGTGCAAGAATTTGGAGTTTTCTTGCTCTCTTTCTCAAGGGCATTCGGAGACAGATCCTCCTATTACAGCTGTACTGGGATGTTTTCATCCTGGCAAGGTGGGGAAAGAAGAAGCCATCAAGAAGCTGTGGAAAGAGCAGTGTGACAGAACCAAAGTGGACTTCAGGGTAAAGCCATCCAATGAAGTTTTCCTGGGGGTGGTGTTGACCCTCTGGGTGGGTTAAATGTCTGCATCTATAGCCACCCCCTTTCTCCCCTCTTGCAAACTGAACAGGGCATCCCAAACATGGGGCTTGCTGTCACGTAGAGTAGTGCAAATCCAGTGCCGGGACCAGTGTCCATCCACTTTCCAGAGGGTGGAGGGGCCAAGTCCACAAGGAAAGTTTTCCCAGGTTTCCATGAGTTGCGTGACCATTATGCGGTGTGGGCTGAGACATATGTGGACCTTTATCTCTTGGCTCTTTTTCTCCAGTCACCTGAGGTGCTGTTGTCTCAGCATGCAAATTCCTCTCTGCTTTGCATCATAATTCCAGCCAGTGCAAATCGCTCTCTTCCTCCTCCGCTGATATCCGTTCTCTGACTTAGCATTTCTGCTGCTGCTGAGTTCTGGCCTTCCCCCTTTGGGGGCTGGCACCCACTAAACCCAGCTGAGAATGTGGCCCTTTGTGCCGGAGCTGCTTGCAGGAGCTGGGGAGCTTTGCCTTCCCTGCTGCGAGCCTTTTTGGCTGGAGAACGCGTGCCCTTTCCTGGTGGGGAGGGATTTAGGGGTGAGGGGGAGGTGAGAGCGCTCCTTGTACTAGAAGAAAAATGATGAATGACTCTCTTGTGCTTCTGAACAAAACCAGGAAATGGAGGGGGGGGGGGAGAAGCAAAAAAAAAGAGGAAATGAGAAACAGTAAAGAGGCCTCCCCCGCCTTCATATAAGCAATCACTCCACAGCATCTGGAGCCCAGTAAAAGGGCTGTTCCCAGGAGACCTCACACTCGCCAGCCACACAGATCTCCTTTATTGCAGACTCCTGGGGATTGCATCCCCATCTACCTCCCCTGTGCCGGCCCTGCACCCCAAACCAGCCTAACAAGGGCAAACCAAAGCTCAGTTGTCATGGCCATGAGCACCAGAGATGCTTGTGTGTGGCTCGGCTGGCAAGCCATGGCCTGGATCCATCCCAAGGATGTGGTTGCAATGCTGTCGAAGCAGCCGGAGCACCTGCATGCTGTTTGTGCTGGCATGCTGCCTGGCAGCACCAGGGCACAGACAGTGTGATAGTCGTATCTGGTGTGAGATCTGCTGGAGTGGAGTCACCTCTCCTGCCCTCTTCTCCAAAATTGTTTTGGATGCATTAGATGCAGAAGGGATGAGCATAGAGTGGGTCACTGGCCATTGTGGTTTGTGTCTGATTTTAGGCACCCTCCTTTGTTACTTGTTTAAAAACGTGTCTGGCAGGAACCTCAGTAGGCTGGCGTTACTGGTTTAGCCATTGTGGAAGGGGCTTGTTGGCAGTAGGAAAGCTGTTCTGAGTGGAGCTTTAAAATCATAATGCAGGCTTCAGAAACAGAGACCCTGAGAGTGGAGTGGTTCTCATCCATTTCCAGATGGAGGTGATCACAATTGATCACTGAGCATCTTTATCATCCCAGCCAAAATGCTGGGTACTGATTTAGTTGTAGTTCTTACTCCGCTTTTGTTTCATCAAGTCCCAATTGAATTTGTATGTTGGGTGGGAGGGGGTTTGTTTCCCCTTCCTGAGCTGTGAGGAGCTCCTCTTCTCATGTGGCATTTGGGTCTTGCCTGGAAATTTTTGGTGTTCAGGGCTCTATAGGAGAATTAATGCAGATACTGGGGAACCTCTGTGTAGATGGGTGTTTTTTTTTCCTTATATCCAGAGATTATACTTTCATTCAGGCTTTAGCTCAGTGCTTGTTCACTTGCTTGTGTGACCCCATTTTCATTCATACAAATCTGGAGGATTGAGTACATTATTTGAAAAATACATTCTCTCTTTTGTGGGCATGGGAAGAGAAAGTCTTCTCTTGTGAAAAGGTAAATTACCCCTTTGGATATTTGCAGCTGTTCTTGAAATCCTCTCTTATCCCCTTGTCAGCAGAAGGGAATCCTTATCCTGTTTCACAAATGCAGTGTCCTCGACATGTATCTCTGCTTGACGTGCTCCCAAAGGAGTTTCTTCTTTAGGGGCTGAGGAGAGGGATGGCTGGGCTCATGCAAGTGCTCACATGGAGGAAAGGCAGAACTTGCAGAGGACTCACAGACACCCTACAGTTTTGTGGAGAGACAGGAATGCATCCTTGCAAAGTGGTGTCATCAGGTTTTCCCTAGCTAGTTAATGGTGATGTTGGTGGTGATGCTATGGATTTGGGCTGTTGTCCGGGGCAGCCTCCATGTAAATTAGCTGGATTCAAGAGGAAAAGCAGTATTACTCTCGAGTTTAAAGCAGCTTGTGGGGTTGCTCAGCATCTAGAGGAGTTTACTGAGAGGGACAATATTGTAAAAATCCTCAGCTCTTCTGCCTAAAATCCACAGGACAGTACCTTCCTGAACTTGCTCTACCTTTACCTTTGTGTCCTGTGGTTTGGGTGCTTGAGGAGGCATGTGAGAAGTCAGGCAGGTCTCCACTCTTTGCACTGCCTGAACCTGGGGTTAGCTTTGGAGTGACCCCTGAATTGCACAAATTTGGAGGCAGTGGTCAGAAGACGCACTGTAAGCCCTGTCTGCAAGGTCTGAGCTGTGCTGTTGTGCTGTGTCCATTTTGGGCAGCCGGGGGACCCCACCAGATAAAAAAGGGCGCGGTTAAAATTTTTTAATTTGGGTTAGGGTTAGGGTTGCTGGAGAGCAATGGTGTGCATGGCAGGTAGTAACGATAGATTCATGTTTGGGACACAGAATGGTCAGGGACTGGGCTGAGAGCTGGTTATTTTTTATTCTGCAGTTATGTGACGAGTCCTTAAAGGAGGGCACCTTATGATTCACCCCATTCCTCCTTTTGCCTTTATATCAGCAATGCTTTTAAAGCAGCGTTCTTGATGGCTGGGGAGGGGAGCTGTTTCTGCTGCTGGATCAGACCCTGGTCAAGGGTGTGAAGTTTTGGAGATGTCTCAGGCCATTGCAGCCTTCTCTGCTGGCTGCCCCTGTGTGAGGGAGACCTTGTGGTCTCATTAGTGCAAACTGGCAGCATTTAAGCATGGTAAATTTACTTTCTCTGAAAGTCACTTGATTGGAAACCCTGGGTCGGCTGACTGGGTGACTGCTGCATTTTGGTCTTGAGCCCTTCAAAGTTAGATGGGCCCACTCAAAGGGAGAGAAATCTTTGGAATTGTCTTCCTTGGGAAGAGCTAAGAGCTCTTCCCAAGGAAGAGGGAAGTCTGACTCCTCTGTGGTTTCCATAACACCATGCTGAGGTGTCTGCGTGTCCTGATGTCTTACTAATTTGCCAGTGATGATTTTTTTTGAGTTATTTTTAACAGGCGCATTGTGCAACTAATGGGCTTTTTATTGGTGGTAAACAAGCTGAGCTAGACAGGAATGCTGCCGAGGCTGGACTGGCAGGCTTGCCTCTCAGTGCTGTAGAAATAACTTGTTCGTTTTTTTTCTTTAAAGAGGGAGAGAGAACCTGTGGCTCTCCTGCAGCCTGATGCTCCTACCAGCTTCCCCCATGGAAGCGGTGGCGTAGCAGCTGAGATGCATGTTCTGTACCTCATGGCCTGATTTTTGGATCTAAAACTTCTTTATGCATTGGTTTAAAGGACTGTAACCTTTGGTGGGAAGGCAGAGGCTTTGCCCACACATCATGACTGGGTGGTGCAGGGCCCAATCATCTCCTGACCCAGAGAGCTGCTTCCTGCCAGGCAGTGGCTGGGATGCTTGGGGTTGAATGCATGAAGCTGGTGGGTCTTTGTAGGGACTATGGAAAACTCCCTGTCTCTTGTCACACTTTTTGCTTGATGAGGTCAAAACTGTGGACATAGAGTATTTCAAAAACCTCCTGGAGGGGAGTGGGATTGGGTTGGAAGCAACTACAGGCAGGAGAATACAGATACTGCCACAAAGTGTGTGGGCACTGGAGATGCCTGGCAGTGCTTGGGCAGCGCTCACTGCGGGCCTGTGCTGGGGCACAGTGACTCCCACCAAGCTCAGAGCTGTCTCTGACTTCAGCCTCTGTCCCTGCAGTGTGTGTGCCACCACCGTCCAGGATAACCTCAAGTGAAAAGTATCAGACTTCAGTGGCCAAGAAAAGAGTGCTGACCTATTTTGGACACTTATTTATATTCAAGTTGCTTCTCTCTGTCTCTGTGAAAAAGCTGTTGTGACTCCAATACTTTGTGAAAGTTTTTCCCCTCCCATAGCTTTTATTTTTAACAGGATATGATCTTGGATTAACATCTATATTTTCCAGTAGCCAGAATAAATGTATTACTATATTTTCTTTTATTTTTCTTGCTGAAACAACACTTTAATAGAGCAAAGCCAGTTTTGTAGTACAGCTAAGCATTTAGTTGCATTGTGTCTCAGTTTTTACAGGTTCTTCTTTTATTAAAAGTCTTTACTACAATTCACAGTTTCCAGACCAAAATGGAAAAAAGTTGGAAGTATATTGATGTCACTGCTGTTTCTGATTGTGAGCAACAAAAACTCATCTAATCTAAAGTCACAAAAATTATGGAAACCTGTTTTGCTTTTTTCTGGTTCAGTTTCCTTCTGTCAATTACTGGCTGTGTCACTTTGCTGAAATCTTGATCATCTGAAAGATCTTACTGGTGATTTTTTTGTTTATTTTGTTTTGTCTTATTTTGACAGTTAGCTGTTCTCCAGCTTTGTATGCTGCAGTTCACAGTTAATTTCTTATGTTTTTTAAAATCGAAGTTGTAGTTTCTCTGACAAAATTCTACCATTGGAATAATCATAAAATCTGAACAGCTTGGTCAGGGCAGCTGTGTGCACTAACTCTAGTTGTATACTTGTCAGCCTGTAGATTTTAGGACTTGCAATTCTGTGAACAGTAGGAATCTAAGTTAGGTACTTAATAAACAAGGAAAACAAATGCAAATGCTATGAATATTCATCATTCATCCATATAAATGATGGTTGTATTAGTCCATTGCATTCCATAATTTTTCCTGTTTTAATGTAGGAGGGTTTCTTTGCGTATTTTTTTGGCTAATATTGTGGCTGGATTTTTGTTTGGTTTTTTTTTTTTCCTTTCTGTGTGAGTCTTTAAGACCTGAAAGAGCAAGGGTGAAAAAACCTGCTTTATGGAAATTGCAAACCCTTTGGCTTCACTAGCTGAGCTTGCAAACTCATTGAACAGCACCAGCCTTGCACTGAACTAGCTGTGCCCTGTGCAAGTGCATCTATATGAAGATCGTATGTAGCTCCCAGAAAGCCAGTGGAAGCCTTTCCTCTAACCTTGCCTGCAGCTAGATTTGACCCAAAGTATATCTGAGAAGGACTAGTGCAGTTTCTTTCTTGAACACAGTTTTGGTAGCTTTTGTGCTGTCCCATCTATGTTCTGTCTTTAGTGACTGATGTGAAATTACCAGTTTGCGTGCCTAGACAGACACAGCCACATGTAGCTCCTGTGTGCACTGAAATGTCTCTGTGCATCAGTGTGGCTGGATTTGGGATGATGCCACTGCACTGTGGCAGAAGGGCTGTGCTGGCTCCCTGGGCTCCCAAGGCTGATGGCTCTGTGGCATCAAGTACAGCTGCTTCTTGAGCATGATCAGGCTGCAACTGTCACTGCTTGTGAGGTTGGTCCTATGCAGGGTTTTGGAGAGAAGGGCTGGAGTCTTATTTTGCCCTACACACTGTTGTAAGGGGTTTTTTCCAACATGCCTCACTGTGCAACCAAATGCTGTGATGCTGTTTGTGGTTGCTAAGTCTGGGTATGGTCTTCATGCAAAGTCACCAGTGAGTGGAGAGCTGGAGGCAAAGCACTTATGACACATCAAAGAAGATTGTTTCAGCTTCTGTCAGTGAGAAACATCAGTTGAGGTCTGAGGCCTCTGGTCAGGACCTTGTCTTGAGAAGCTCAGCATTGCCCTTAGCAGGAGTGGAATATGGCATGGTCAAGTAAGTGCCCCCATGCTGCATGATGGGGTTTGAAGGGTCAAATGCTCTTCAACTTTCAGTGGTTTATGTGTATTTAAAGTTACTTCTGGTCCTTGTTTGTTGATAACATTTGTAAAGCTCACAGGAACTAAGTTCTGAAGGTGAAACTAGTTCCTACTGCTGCTGGGTTCAAAGGAATGTTGCAGCAGTGTCCCAAATGGTGTGTGGGTTGGGTTTGATTGTTCAGACCTGGTGATGGAGAGCCCAGATCAGACTATGATCCCTTCAGTGAAGAAGAAATTTTAAAAAACATTTTGTGTGCGGTTAAATGGACAGCATTTCTTTGCTTTCAGAAGACCTGTTCTAGGTGATCTATCACCCTAACAATAAACATAACAGTGAAATGGTGGGCTCCAGAACAGATGCTTATTTTGTCTCCTGAGTACCCTCCACAGGCTGCTGCAGTGGAGCAATACTGTTGGCATCTCCTGGTGAAATCTGCTGGGGTGCTTTCACATCAGCAAGATAACTAGAGGTTTACTGAACTCATCTGGGATTTGCTAGATTAGGCATGATGAGAGGCTGCTGAGTCTGGAAGCTGAGGGACTCTCAGGAATTAATGATGCGTATATAGTCTGGATTAGTTTTATCTATAGAAGTTTTAATGCAAGGCATTTACTGGAAGTTGAAATGCTTCTTGTTCAAAATGAGCAGAATTCTCCCTGCAAATGACAAGGCAAACTTAAAGGAAGGATGCTCTGTATTGGGTTGGCATGTTTGGTATGGTTTAGCTACTCTACTGTGAAAGTGAATTCAGATTAAGCTTCTCCCTTGTCAACAAGCCAGGTGAGGAATTTTTTTGTGTGATGAATTGATGCAGTAAAGCAGAAGCTGTAAAAGAATCTGCCCTGAGCACACGGAATGTCTGTGGAGCTGGCAGCATTGGCAGAGCTGGGGATGGGGAACACTTTGGGGAATGCATGAGACCTTCCACTTCAGTGCTTAGCCCTCTTATATCCTATACATCATATATCAGGTATGAAACTACAATTTTCCTATTCTGGACACACATGAAGATGATTGTTCTGTTTTCCCTGAGTCCATCAAAGATCAGTCCCTTGTACTTTGGCTTAGTTTTCTTCATGTTTGCTGATGGTCTTGTGCACGTGTGGCTTCACACTTTACACACCAAAATGTCAGCAGGACAAAGTTTTTATAAAGTTACTGGGGAAAACTTATGATATTCCAGGTTGTCAGTTTCTTGGAGACATTTGGATCCAAAGCTGAGCCTTGAGTGTTCTTTCCCTGTGTTGCTGCCACCATATTTGTCTCTAAGCAGGAACACTGATTAAATTACAGTGCACCTCTGATAATGTGCACATATGGCAACTCTCTAAAGTTTCATATTAATTTTTGTTTTTCATGTGGTGAATAATCATGCTCACACATCCAGAGGGTTGAGGAAAGAAGAGCACACAGTAATTGCTGGATATGCATTTCAAAATTCCCTGTGGAAGACTAATTAGATTTAATGGTGAGCATGCGTGTGCATGTGTGCTTTCACCACCTCTCTTGAGCCAACTGGATCAGAAGTGCTTATGTGTGTCCGACGTGAACTGGAGGAGTATGTGGAAGAGATATTTTTGCACTTGAAGAGTGAAGGTTTGAAGCAGACTTCTAGCTGCATTTCTCATGTCTGTGCTATAATGAGGGACTTCCACCATGGAGCTGAAGCATTTGATAATGCAGGTGATAAACTGGAAGTGGCTTTGTTGTGGTTTCAGCTGCTTAGGTGAGGAGGGATGGGAGCACAGTATCTGTCTCTGTATCTATGGAGTTGGTATCCCTCCCTCTGTAATGTGGTCCTCAGATCTGCTGGTGCAGGGGGTAGCAGAGCTATAGCAGGTCACAGGACCTGTGCCACCGAGCTGCCAGGAGAAGGTTTGGATTTAGCTGGAGGCAAGCGGTCAGTGGGGCTGATTTCTGTGACTGAGGTGGATTACAGCCTTCAGGTTTGAACATTGCTGTGTCTCTGATCTGCTCTGCTGGCTGGTTTCCCATCCCTCCATCACAGGAGACAGCCGTGAGCTGGTTATGTGCAGTTTGGCTTTTTTGCAGGGGTCATTGCCGTGGGTTAGGGCTCTCTTTCCAAGAAGGACCTGTGTGAGGAGAAAGCTGTGCTGAGAGGGTGGCCATTTTAATGAGGGGTTTCGGTGTGGTTTTTTGTTTCTTTCTTTTTTTTTTTAGTATTAATTAACCTTTGTCTTCTGTCAAGAAAGTTGTCCTGAAGCATGACTTAGCAAGGCAAACATGCCTGGACAAAGGGAGCATTAAGCCTGCACAGAGGGAGGGGAGAGGGTTACACCTCTAATTACTTTGTGTGCATGTAATTTTTTTTTCCCCTCTGGTGACTGATGGGTCTTGAAAGGACTTGCCGGGGTTGGTGTGTGATTCACCAGGGCAGAGCGTGTTCTGGGCTGAGGCTGCTGGCTGTCTGGCCCTGGATGCCAAGGGCAGGCGATGCCCTTGTGCTGGTGTTGCTCACGCCTGAGTCAGCACTTGTGCAGCACAGCTGCTCCCCAGCTGGGGGTCAAGCATGGGGATTCAATGCTCACGCCCCAGCCCAGCTGGACAGGAGGATGCAGAGGCTTGGTTCTGCCCCTTGAGCACTGTCTGGAGTGGGCTGGTGTGGGAGCAGGTGGAGCAACATCTCCTGGTAGCAGTGTGGGTGCTCAGAGCCATCCTGAGTGGGTGTGAAGCACTGAGCTGCCAAAGTGCTTATTCCAAACAAGGGGCTGGGGAAGGAGGCAATCCTGAACCCCTTTCACACATAACTGTCCCCAAATAGGGAAAAAGGGATCCGTGCTCTCCCACCCTCCCAATAAGCAGCAGCCTACAAATAACCCAACCTGCCACCCTGTCCTTTTCTCTGGTGTTTATGCCTGATCCTGGAGCCCATGGTAGATACTCAGGTTCTCCTGAAATAAATGCGACCTGGGATTGGCTAGGTGGGGAGTTAGAGCTCATGATGTTCATATGGGAAGCAAGAAGAGGGAAGAAGGGGAACTGAGGTGAAGGAGAAAAATGGGTAATGAGCAGTTGTGGGAGTGGTGTTCAGGGAAGAGGAGGAGAAGCTGGGGCTGCCCAGAAGAGAGGAGGAACTTGTGGAGTGGGCTACAGTCCTAGCCTCAAAGCTGATGGATTAGGAGAGCTTGGCCCAGAGTTGGGTATCTGGTTTTAAGCAAATAGTGTAAAATATGTGGAATTCAAGGAGGGTGCTCCAAAGCCAGTGGGCTTGGCTCCTAAAGATCCCACAGGACAGAATGAATTCTAGTCTGCTTCTTTTAAAGGTTTTCTCTTTCCCACTAGTTTTTGGATCCACTGACCAACTCCCTGCCGGTGTGGTGGTGCAGAGGTCTGATCAATGATTTTCTTTATTGAAGTTTGGTGAAAATCACTGGCCAGATAGAGGAGGAAAGGCCCTCTTAGTGCCCACATGGGAGGAAGGTTGCAGCATGGGTTCAGCTGGAATATTACACATTGGGCATCTGTGTGGGTGCTTAAGGGCCAAGATGCACTCTTTGGTAATACTGCTTCTGAGATGCTTGGCTATTCTTGGGAAATTATCTGCACCAAAATCATGGAATTATTTAGGTTAGAAAAGACCCTTTCAGATCATTGAGATTAACTGTAAACCCAGCACTGCTAAGTTCACCACTAAACCACGTCCCTAAGTGCCGCATCTATGTGTCTTTTAAACACCTTCAGTGGCGATGCCACCACTTCTCTGGGCAGTTAATTCTTATGTTTGATAACCCTGTCCATGAAGAAATTTTTCCTAATATCCAATCTAAACCTCCCCTACTACAGCTTAAGGGCATTTCCTGCTTGTTCCAAGAAGGGCCAGAAGAGATTATTGCAGATTTAGATTTGGCATTTGGAAAAAGCCTAACCTTGGAAGCCATGGAAGCTGGGAGATGCACGGGATGGGACCCTTCCTGAGCTGGGTGGTTCCAGATTTGAATCATATAATTTTAGATACGGGGTTTCCCTGCTTCTGGGGATGACATTCAGTAATTTAAGTATATCTTACTGTTGGGACTTTTTTCCGGTCTTCCCTTCTTCATTTCACCTATTCCTCTTTCCTGATGCTTACGTGTCAGTGGTTTAGAGAAGATATTTTTCATATCTTCTTTCCCTCCAATGAACATCTCTTATGTTGCTTTCATGAATGAAGAATTGTCTCTAGCAAAATGGAATGAGAATATTTGCTGTTTTGAGCAAATTCTTGTCTTGCCAGCATGGGGAAGTCTATCTCCAGTGTCACCTGTTGGGTTGGTTCCACCAGCTCTTCTCTACTGCTAGAAGATGAGTTGCATCTTGCAACTGAGCTTGGTTTTGGGTGTGTTTTATTTTTTTTTCCGTTGTTAAAACAAAAAAAAAAACCCCAACAAAAAACCAAACACCCAAACCACCCAGCTGTCTGGGAGTTCTTTCATTAAATGGAGCTGAGGGACTGCAGCAAGGTACCTCTTTTGCAGGAATCTCTTTTGGCTTGAGAGGAATTATTCATGCAGTTACGCAATCCACGCTGAATTTTCAATTTGTCACAGTTTTCCCCTGCCTCCTCCCTTTTGTTCACCAGCCCAACTAGGCTCCTGCTGAGTCTCTTCATTGATTGGCTTGCTTTAGTAAGAGTTCTAATGTATAGGTGCAGTCCTGATCCAGCAGCCCTCCATACTCTGAGATCTCTGCTTGGAGTGAGGGGCTGCAGTGCACAATGAGGTTCTAGATTCTCTCCCATTTTTAAGTTACACCTTCTGAGAGGAAAAGTCATCATTTTTCATCATGAATTCTTTTCTGAGAGCCTGTGGTTGCCTGGTATCTTGGCTTCACTCCCTTCATCTGTGTGGGAAAGCCAAGTGGTTCACATTCCTTGCAGGAAGAAATCTTGGAAGCAGAGGACTGCATGATCCTCTGCAGCCACAACCTGAAGTGCAAAGGTATTGGGGAAAATCTCAGGAGCCTTCACTTCATAAGTGTCTGCTCAGATGGGTGGTCGCTGAGCTAATGTTTTATTTTTCTCAAACAATTTCAAATGTGGGATGGAGGTGTTCACTGCTCATCCTGATGTAGGGAGGTCTGCCACCTGCAACAGGAACCTGAGCTGCTGCTGACACCTATTACATTTTAAATAGGAGCCTGTGTGTGCTGCACATCTGTGGTGGGTTGGTCCTGGCTGGATGCCAGGTGCCCACTGAAGCTGTTCTATCACTCTCCTCTTCAGCTGGACAGGGGAAAGAAAATATAAAGGCTCATGGTTTGAGATGAATAGGGAGTGATCTTGCACCACTGCTGCTCTTGGGTCATTGGATTCATGCATGTGCACCCAAGTGGGATGGCAGGGAAGGCTCCTCCTGCCCACTCATTCTCACTGCAGAGCCTGGTGTTTGCAGAGTATCTGCAATAGAAATATGGGGATGGAGTTGTCCTGCAAAAATGGTGAGTGTGGCTCCTGAGGTCTCACCTTCACTCTCACATGTTGCCCCCTCCCCTCTCCCCACAGGAGAATGGGTCAATGCGGTGGCCTTGCACTGAAGAAGGTGTGCAGTGGGTGATGTCTGGGCAGCACCACCACATTTAGTGATGCAAATGTTTGTGGGATGTGGACTTTCATTTTACTTCTCTCATTCAATACTCTGTTTGGATCAGTGGAAGGAATTACAGCTAATAAAGCTAACTGTTGCTGTTAACAAAAGCATTTTCTTTCAACTCCCTAAAAGCCCTAGCAGAGAAAATAATAGAAATTCACTTGATGTTCATGTTTCCAGGGTGTTCAGGCTTTGGAGATGCACCAAGATGGTGGAATAGGAAGATCTAAGGGAGCGTATATACTTATTGGACTGTGATCAGGAGTATGAAGAACTATTCACAAAAACATAAAACGAAGAGGAGCAAAGCCAACCAACACTTCCCTAAAGACCACTTTTGCTGCTCTCCCTTGGTGCAGCACTGCCTTGAACCTGACACTCCCATCTTTCCCTGTGCTGATTTCTGTTACTAATTTCTCTTGCTGCAACAAGTGTTAAATCCCAGCTGCTAAGCAGCAGGTCTGGGCTGTATTTCAACCCCCTCCTCTTTCCCAGGAGCTGTTGACGTGCCTGTGCTTGCACCCTTCGTGCTGTGTCCTTCATCCTGACACAGCTTTTTCCTTTCCCTCTCTTGCTTTTGAAGGGTTTAGGCTGAGGGTGTGATGTGTGTGGTGGGGATTTTTTAGGGATATATCTGCCTTGACAATGTTCCTTGAAAGCTGTCCCAGCCTGAGCAGAGCAGAAAACTTGTGGAATATTTGAGCTGCTGACTAGTTGAATGTTCTCCTGGGTAATGGGGCACAGGAGCAAATGTTACTTCTGGCAGATACTCGAATTGGAAGGTCTCTTCCCTGCAGAAGGCACCCCTGAATTCCTCAGTTGTGGTGAGGCCAGCCCAGCCAGCCAGAAGGGTCCCCTGGACCTGCTGTATTTTGTTTTGGTCCTAAAATTGCTTTAAGTTCTTCATGAAACTTCATTTCTCCTGCTTGATCCAGCCTTCCCCCTGGGTTTCCTCCATGTGTGATGTGGTAGAGTCATGGAGACGTGGGAACACCTCCAGGCCTGGATGGTGTTAGGGGTAGAACATCCCAGTTCTGTGTGTGGGGCTGCTGTGGGGTGCTGCATGGAGCTCACAGGGGCCACGGCCCCTGGCTCCCCTTGTGCTGCAGCTGGAGGCAGGCGGTGAGCAGGCCTTGCCTGCAGGCTTTGCAAGGTGAGCAACTGTCTTTGTGCTTCCATGCAGGCTGCTCTGTAACGTGTCTGTCCCTGCTTGTTTGTGCTGCTGCTTGAGCCCCGGGGATGGGGAGGGCAGGATCCCCTGTGCTGCTCCAGGACCTGGCGCTGGAGCTCTCGACATCTCCGCTTGGTGCAGGCGAGTGCATGCATGTGTTTTACGAGGCTGAGTTCACCATACTTGTTCTTTGTCTCTCCTCCACCCCTTAAAATTTCCAAGTCTTACTTTTTTTTCATCCGCATCATATGAATGCAAACTTCATGCATCCAGAGCATCTGATTGCAGTCAGAGTGCAGATCTTTCCCCTTTAACACCTCTATGGTGTGCCATGCCATATAGCTCTGTTAGGAGGGCATCTGGGCAATAAAGTGCGAGCGCGGTCCTTGTTTGGCTCTTGTACTCAATAAAGACTTCTCTTTCTTGTTTTAAAGCAATGCGCTGGCTGTCCCATTTTGAGCCTGGCTTTCTTCCAAACGAGCCTGTGTGTGGGCACGTGTGGATTATCTTTGTCTCTATGGCTACCCTGAAAACTTCTGAACCGGAAAATTCAGTAGAGGGATTGAGCTCTAAGATACTGATTTCCTATGGCTTTTATGGAAAGAATTGCTGGGTGGTAGGACTGTACCTCATTCATGTCTTCTGAGGGGTTGAAGCAGACACTCAGCCAATATTAGACATGAGAGAACCAACAACATACTCACTAGAACACTCTCAGGAAAGATACATAAAACTCCTTAAAAATCAAGCTTTGTTAGTTCTAATCACTCAAGTGTATTAATATTAATTAGGTCATTTTACTAATTACCTGTTCATCTGTATATAAGGGGCAATTGATAGCTTGCTGATGGGTCCCAGCTGGAAACTGTAGAGCATGAGAAACAGACCTTGAGAGTCACATGTAGGCAAGAGGGGGTTGATTATCACCTCCAAGAGCCCTTGTTTGTTAGAGCTTTAAATCATTTTGACAATTCCTGAGGTTTTGTGTGGGATGGAGAAGTGCTGTCTCTGATGAGGGTTAAACACGTGCTTTTTAAGAGAGAATTAGTTCATGTAAGCTATTCACTGGTGCGTGCTTGCTAAGAGCTGCTGTCAACATTTTGAGATGATAACAAGTAACAGCACTTACAAATATCATCATTATCCTCATGTTTTGTCTGTTTTCAGGCACCTCCCCAGTTGGGGATTTAAAGAGGTTTCTAATTAGTCAATGTTTCAGGTTCTGGGAGATGAGAGTTGCAGAGGCGCCCCGTTGCAGAGATGTCTGTGTTCTGTTCCTCCCTGAATCTTATTCTGCGATGAGCATTGTCTCTGCTCCTCTCATGAAGGTCACATGCTCTGCAGCAAGCGTGAGGAGCTAAAGCAGGGGATACTGGAAGGGGAACCTTGTGTTTCATGTTTCCTGTGTGCTTTAGGTCTCTTAGAGGGGAGATGTTCTTTGAGGACTTGTCTTGTCTTGCACTGTCAGTTGGATGTGCCAAATGCTTTTTCTTCTTCTGCCTTGTCCAGCTGCAGTGGCACGCAGATACTGTCTGCCACCATAGATTTTTCCAGCCCAACTGTGTCTCTGGGTATTTCCATGCTAGGCTTGACTCTAGGGATGGGTCAAGCTTAGGAAGGAAAGATTTGGTGGCAAGCAACTGTGTAATCACTTGTCAGTCTCTCTAGACTGACTATGGGAGCCAGGTCCTATGGGTGATTTTTTCAGTGGGTTTTTTAGACCTAAGGGGTGACATTTCGCACATTTCAGTCATTTCACGCCTGGTATAATAATCTTTGGAGCCATTTAAACTATTTGTTACCCATTTAATGAAAATTTGCAGACATGCTTTTAATTTTTATACTTAAAATACTACAAATTTGATGTTGGAAAACCGAATGGAAAGAATTCATCCATGCCAGTCCCCTGAACAGACAACCTGGGTTCTGCTCCATGGAGAATCCCCCAGTCCATTGTCATTCTGGGCAGAAGAGATGTTAAAACTGGCCTCATTCTCCCCCAATTCAAGAGTATTTTGGTTGAAATCTTGCTATTTTAAGGCAATTGGTCCTTTCTGGCTTGTCAAGCCTTTTCTTTCCTATTTTTGCACCCCCCTGAAAGCTACTGCTGCTGCTTACATCCCTGCTGATGGCAGACTGATGTCTGTCAGACTTCCCTGATTCCTTCCTCAGCTCCCTGAGCCCAGTCCCCTTTCTCCAAGTGTTTCTTGATTATGCAGCACAACACAACCCTCAAGTTCTGACTAAGCTGCCACAGAGAACGCTGTAGTCCCCAGAGGTTCCGAGTGGGAATCTTGAAGGTGGAATGGGTTTGAACCAGTGCTTTTTTGCCGTCAGAGCATAAGAAAGGACAGGGTCACAAGCTAGTGTTGCTCTCAGAGAACAGACAATGAAAGCTTGGTCTGAGATAGGGAAACAAGTGGAGGAGGAAGTGTGTCCTTCCCTTAAACAAGAGCTGCTGTTGCTCAAAGCAAGGAGTGAAATAACATTAAATATAATTGATGATATGGCGTAAGTGGTGGAGACAAGGCAAGGAGGTAGCTTCCTCTGGACATCTGCACATGAACAAACAGCTGTCTCAGGAAGAAATTCATTTGCCCTGGGAAGAAACTGCTCTGCCTGGGAACTGGTTAGGGCAGGTTCACTTCAGCACAAGGTTGCATCATGCAGCCTTTTTCCCCTCCCCTTAGGCCATCTGGGGATTTCTTGGCTGATCCTGTTCATGCTGTTTTCTCTTGGGTGCTTGAGCGATCTCTAATAGGTGCTTGTGAACAGCTGTGGAGGACAAGCTTAGCGCTGGCCTAGCTCATTACAGGAAAATGGTTTCAGAGCAACTTAGGTGATCTGGGGGCATTAATTGGTGGAAGAGAAGGACTGGGTTTTTCCTTTTCATTGTGGCAGCCTTCTGAAGGCATGCTGGAATCTGGTGAGATTGGTAAATGGCAGCTGTATTCATGGAAGCACTGAAATAATATTCCCACTGCTCTTGGCAAGAGTCATTTGCCCTGCTGTGTTGCCTCAGCAGGGCACACTCATCTTCCAGTCATTAGTCATTTGCTTGTTATTTCATTTGTGGAGGAGATTATAACCAGCTGAGGCGATAGGGCTACATGGGAGACCAGACTGCTGTCTTAAACCGCCATATTGTCCCTTTTGTCTTTGCTTTGTCCTCCTTACAAACCAATGGCCATCCAAGCCATACAATGGAGAGCAGGCAAGAGCATTCCTTAGGGTGGGAGGAGCAGACAGTTTGGATTTTTGCAAGTCAGGTTGCCCAACACTGGAGTTATGTTATTCACTGTGGAAAAAACAATGGCTAAGCATTGTGATGGTGCAGTGTTGATTTCAGAGAACTTACAAACTGTGATGAATTTAAGGAGAGCAAAGGCTCAGGGCTGGAGGTTTTCATCATGTGGCTGGTTATTGCAGCCTTTGAATCAGCCAGGCCTCAGGAGGTTCAGCAGGAGCAGGTGGATTTGAGGGAGCTCAGCTTCAGGACCTGAATTTGACAATCCATATTACCTAATCCTGTCATGAAGCAGTGAGATTAGGGGTGCTTATCTTTACCCTTAGAGCCTGACTGTTGTTCTTTGATGAAAAAGTCTTCAGGAGACAAGATTATCACTAAATTAGCCTGTTCAGCAAATTGCATACTGGGATTCTATTGTCCTGGAGGGACCTCAGGTTAACACATTGATTTTAAGTGAGAATGATAGCATTTGATCAAGTGGCTCAGGTGAAGAATTAGATTTATCACTTCTAGAAGTCTGACCTTTGCTCTCAGGGTCTTACAGTTCTTTCAGTACCAAATCAGCTGTTCACTGCCTGGGAGCAGCATTCTCCCTATGAATAAATAACTTATTACTGTCTGATGATTCTCAAGGGTAAGTTGGAGACTACTGTTTCCTCTGACGTGCCTCGGCTCACGTGTGTTTTGGCACGTATACCTCTTTGATATGAAAAATGACTGGGTTGAGAAAATGCAAATCACTTCTGCAAAATTGCTGATTCTTGTTGTATGAGAGAGGAAGGAAAAAAAAGATGCACCCAAATCTTTCCTGAAAGTCCCAAGTTTGAGGACTGTCCAAACTCTGCCAGGCTTGGTATTCACAGTGCCTGGTGCCAAGCAAGAATAGGGTTTTTTCAGCAGGTAAGAAGGGAACAGTGAAGTGGATTGTGTTTGGTGCTGTGGGGAAACATCTGCTTTCCCCCCACTCACCCTTCTGGGTGGTTCAGAGTGGGGGCTATGTCAGGGTAAGCATTCAGAGGCAGTTGTCTGTATCTCCTGGGTTTCTGTATGGGGTCAGTTTTGCTTAATCTGCATAGCCTGAGGGAAAAAAAATCAAGTCAAATGCACAGCTCGGGATTATTGTCTGGGGTTGTCTGAGTTTGGGCAGCTGCAGTGCATGAGGTTTTTCATGAAGAGGCAATTTTTGGAGCAAGGCAGGTGAGGTAATTACCACAATCCTTTATTTGGATTTTGCTAAATGCCTCCAGCGTTTGCAGGGCTGAAGAGAGAAAGAAATTGGACTTTCTCCCCCATCCTCTGCCCTTTTTTACTTTAACCTGTATGTTCAGTGATAATAGCATAACAAAATAAAGGGGAATTATTTGTGTGGCACTAACAGCACAGTCAGTTTCAGAGCAAGGGACTTGCACCTAAATATCTATTCATATTAGCTATATGGCTGTCCTTACCATAGTTACAAGGATTTTTTTTTTTCTATCTGCTGGCTTGATGCTAACAGTCATTCTGTCAAGGATCGGATTTTTATAGTCCCTTTTTTATAGATGTGTACTTCTGGATAGAGTGATAAAATTACTTCCTCAAGGTCTCTTAAGGATTGAGAAACAGGGTAGGAGGGCTCAAATCCAATTTTCTTGAATCCTAGTTCATGAACTTGGCTCTGAGACTGTTTATGGGACCTTCCTGGTGTCAGGATTGACTTCCCTGAAGTCAGCTGTATTGTACCACCATAAATTACCTTAAGCAGATTATGACCAGGGCCACATTAGTTGCTTTTAAGGACTTTACTGTGAAACAAAGCACACAAAAATTGGAGTGGGATCAGGAACAAAGAAAGTACTGGAAACAAAACTCTTTGGTCCCAGTCAGTAACAGAATGGGCTCTGAGACTTTCTTAGTCTACCAGAACCCATTTTTGTCTTAGTCTAATTCATCCTCTTTCATTTGCATTTCCCCTTTTTTTGGCTAACATTGGTTTTGATGAAGAAATGTGCCAGACCCTGTGACATCCATGACAAGTCCATTCACAGTCCCTCATGTTGAGCCAACACTACTGACTCCATCTCAAACAGACCAAAGATGAGGCCACAATTAGCAAAGACTTGAATGTTCTCCAGTGACAGGTTTTTGTAGTGGTGTTTTTCTGTGATGTTGTGTTTTGTTTTCTTTGATAGTATCCTCAGAAAGAAGGAAGGTCTGGGTGGCTGTGATCACAAGTCAAGGACCTAGAATTGGTGATACCAGCAGCACTGGCATGTAGTCTGTATGGACCGGTAGTGGTGCTGTCCTAGCTATAGTAAAGAAGAGAAAGGCAACCCTTGTGGAGAGGGTGCAATTAAAAATGAAAATTAAGGAAATTAAGAAAATGAAGGAAATTTTATGGGGTGGCAGGTGTTGTGTGCATAAATATCTCTGTAATGATATTGGAAAGATAAAAGTTTCCAAAATAATATTACTGTGGGAACTTAGGAATGTATCTTAATATCTAGGAATACACATTGGCAAACACATTTTATTGATAAGGTAAAATATAGATATATCTGGATGTAATAGCCAAGATTTTTTCATTATATAGAGCACCAGCAAGTGGAGGTGCTATTTTAGGTTTTGTTTTGGTAACTAGTGTTGATGTTAAGAGGGCCTGATTATACAGAGGAATCTTGGACCTAGTGCTCATAAAATGGATTCCTTTTAAATGAAATGGAAGCCTAAAAAAAAAGTAGATGTGGAACTAGGATACTTGTCTTTGAAAGGGCAAGCTTTGAAAAATGAAAAAACCTGGTGGGTGAAGTCATCTGGGCAGAGAATCATGAGAACTTGAATGCAGACGATACAGAGCCTCTAATTCAGAGGTGCAGAAACTATCTGGACCCTGGATCCTAAACAAAGGAGGAAAACAGGGCAGGAAAGGGCTCCTTGCTGAAGCTGGTGAATAGCGACCTTAAAAAGGATAGTTGGGATTAAACAGAGAGTCTGTGAGGAATGAAAAAAAAAAGACTAATTGGCAAAAAAGCAGTGTCTTAGAGGTCAGGAAGGGTAGGGATAAAATGAGAATTGCCAAAAGTCAAGCTGCGTTAGGCCTGGCAAAAGAAATTAAAACAAATAGCAACAGGTTTCTCAGCTACATAAATAAAATGAGACTTGAAGCCGCTGTGCAGCAAGGACCAACTGGAAGATCAAAGATGATGTAGGTATGGGTCCAGTATTAACCAAATTTTGCTTCAGTGTTCAATACAGTTGGAGGGGATGAGGACATGGAAATCTTTGAAACTGAGGGGAAGAACTAAAAGTCAAAGAATCAAATTGATTCAAATCAGTCAGAGGGCAGGAGCACGAGCCCTGGTGGAGACTGTAGGCGTGAAGATGTTGAATACTTGTAATTGCACTGTTAGGCTCATTGCTATGGAGAGAGAAAGCCCAGAAAAACTCTTTAGGATAAATGATGTGGATGGTTGAGAGGGTCAGGAGCGGGATAAAACTAAATAGCACAGAGTGCTGGGATGAGGAGTGAAAGGCCAAGCTGGAGACTTTGATGAATGGGACTTTTGCTAGTGAAACCTGCCAGTGGACAGCTAAGACCTGTGTGTGCTAATCAATATCCGGGTGAGGGGGGACTTCCATCCTGCTTTGCAAAAATCGCCCAGGCTCACCCTGTATCCAGAGAGAAGTGTCCCATGGGGAGGCAAGCGTTAACCCCTCAGAAAGCAGCTGGCAACTTCTCAGCAGCAGTCATGAGCCTGAAAAAATGGATGTAGGCAGGCACAGGTGCAGGGAAGAGCTCCAGGGGAGTGGGAGTTTGTGCCATGGGGAGAACTTGGCAGGGGAGGGCTTGGCTGCTCTGACAAGTTACAAAGGAAAACAAAGGGAGGCGAGAGAGCACTGTGAGTGGTAAGAGTGTTGGCATGAGGACGTCATACCATAATTCAGCTCTAATAATACCCTGCCTAGAAAATATGGCATCTTCTCCTGGTTGGAGCACTGCCCTTCTAGGACGACATCTCCAGGTAATACCTCAAGGGCAGGGCAGATACTTTTCTGCTCCCAAGGAGGCTTGTGTGATGTGGCTGATGGCAAGTCTACTGTCCAATGGCTCAGGAGGCCCTTGCACTAATCCCAGGGAGGATTTAATTGTTTTTTTCTTAGAAGAAGAATTTTCTAAAATGTTTCAGTTCTCCTTATGAGCCCAGCAGGTTTTGTCAAGACACAGGGAAACCTAAAGCTGACCCTGCCATGCTAATGCTCCTTCAGCTTGGCAGAAGGCAGATTTTGTCACGGCAGAATGAATTGTTAAAGATCAATGTGACCAATATGATCAAGACCAAATTCAAAATAAAATTGTGCTCTCAAGAGTTTGGAATCTCATTCACAGTACAGTTTGATTGAGGCTAAAGCGGTATTCCTGTTTCACAATAAATTTTTCTGTACTGAATTTTCAAAGGGGATGGAAAGATGTTTTGCTGTTGTTATTACTACTATTTTCTAGGTGTGGGTCCCTGGTCTGTCTATTTTTTAAATTGAATTTAATTTTAATTGTAGCAAACCAAGAGGCATGACTTTCTCTGATCTAAAGAGAGTTTCCATCTATTTATTTATTTACTGAGATTTTATTGCTCATCATTTCAGAGTAGCAGAAGTGTCCTATGTGTTTGTTTTCTTTAGGCTCTAGAGTTTACTTTGCAGCCAAGACAAATTATTCAAGCTTTTAGGGGGAGCTGAAATGAGGAAATCTGTTCTTTGTGACCTTAAACTTTAAATGAAAGGGGATTTGGGAAATGGAGCAAGTGATCAGAAAGTGAATATTTGCAACAGGTAAATGGGGGAAGGCTTGTAAACAAAGCCCTTATACAATGCCAATGACTACATAATGTGGTAAAATTGGGAATAGAGGTAGAGAATCAGTTGCTCAACAGGAGGTGCCAGGTATGTTGTCTGAGGCCAACAGCCCTGACAGAAACAGGGAAAAGGATAGCTGGCATCTCTGATACTTCAATTGCAAGTGAAACAAAAGCTGATAGCGGAGAAACTGAGAAGTGTCACATGCCTTTAGGCCTCCAAAAGTCTCTTCCCCAGCTTACGGCGGGCCTTTCTAGAGTGACTTATTCCTGTAACTCAGTGAGGGCTGGGTTCTTAGCATTTGCTTCTCTCCACCTCCAGTCTCCCCCAGCATGGCTGTGTTGCCTTTGGGGCAAAGGAGCAAGATGCACTTCAGACTATTTATGGCTCATTCTACAGTTTCATTCTGGGAACATTGCAGGGAGGCTGATGGCTGTTTTGATGCCAAATATTCCTCAGCCTTCTGCCATTTTCCAAGTTAATTTGCTGGTTGACTTCTCCGATGACTTCTCACATTTTTCACCACCTGATGCTCTGTTAAGAGTTTGTTCCTTTGTCCATCTCTGTTTCATTGTATGGATGCTGCTCTGTTTTCTGTCCAGTTGTCATGGTTTGAGCCTGGCCAAATGCCAGGTACCCCCCAATTAACACACCCAGGGCTCATGAGTTGAGATAAGGAAACCCGGGAGAAGACGCACTCAAATAGGCAAAACAGAACTAACTTGGGTTGCAAAGTGATCTAATTTATTGCTAACAGAGTCAGAGGAGTAAATGAGAAGTAAAAGAAACCCTTCAAGGCCACTGTTTCTCCGCTCACCCCCCTCCCTCCTTCCCAGCAGCTGCACAAGGGAACAAGGCATGGGGGGGTTAGGTCAGT
>VZRN01000474.1:232180-279290 GCA_013397935.1 Dasyornis broadbenti | reverse complement strand
CACTCAGTTCAGTCTCAGGGTGCAAGTCAAGGCCTGTTTCTCCACTAGGACTCCCTCTGGACCATGGCCCCCCACAGGGCATCCACTCGCTTCGGCATGGGCGAGTGGATCTCAGCATTTCCCGTGGGCCCCCATGGGCTGCAGGGGCACCCCCTGCTTCACCATGGGCCTCACCACGGCCTGCAGAGGCTGCAGAGCTCCGGCGCCTGGAGCTCCCCCTCCCCCTCCTTCTCCACTGACCTTGGTCTCTCCATGTTGTTTTCCCTCACATACTCTCACCTGCTCCTCCTCCTCTGGCTAAGAAAAAGTGCATGCACCCATTGTTTTGATTTCTTCTTAAATACCAACATCTCTAATTGGCCCAGGCTTGGCCAGCAGCATATCCATCATCTCAGAGCTGGACATGGTGAAGGCTTCGAGAAGCTTCACAGAGGAGCCATCTTTGTTCCCCCCCTGAAAAACCTGGACCAAGCTAAACCACGACACCAGTTTAAAGATTTATGCTGACTTCATCAGTTGTGGCAACCGATTGAGGCCACTTTTGTAAGGAATCATCATCTGGAGACCTCTATCCCAGCTCCACTGCAGTGGGTGTGCCCTTTTCTTTGGTGGAGGTTCTTGGTTGAGGGACCATTCCACACGGTGTCAGGTCATCTCTTGGGGCATCATCTCTGATGCTTCCAGGTTAATTTTTCTCAGCTTTACAGGAAAAAGGACAGTGTCCCATTCTCAAGCCTGCTTCCTCATCCAGTTCAGATCACAGATTTTTGCTGTGTGAATGGCTGTTTTGACTAGAACACTACAAAAAACATTTGGTCTTGACTTTAAAATCACTCATAACATGATACACTATCACAACCCTTTTGCAAACTATACCAGTGGCTAATTATTTGGATTGTCCATGTTTATCTAATCCAGTAGTTTTCATCTCAGTAAAAGTTGCATACTTATAAGAGTCGTTAATTCCTTTTGGTCTTCCTAGACTTAACTATAGGTGTGGTCATATTTTCCCTGGTTGCTCTTTTTCCTTTCTAGTATCTTATCTGACCAATCTGTCCTACTTTCATCTGTGGTGCTCCATTATATATTTTAGGAACAAGAAAGACACTTGCGTAGAATTATCTCCACAGGTTTTATTCACTTTTGCTTTTCATTATTGATAAGCAGTTTCTGTTCTCCTCTCCTCTTACACTTCCTTAATAATAAATATTTATGTTGCCCCATCCATTTACATAGTATTCTGCAGACCTCAAAAGAGGCAAAGTCCTGTCCCCCTGATTTCTAGTCTTTCCATGCATCTCCCGTGCTGCTGTGGGGACACTGGGAGCAGAGATGATACAGCTTTGCAGGGAAGGACCCACATACTGCAGAGGCTGTGCATATTTTGCTCCTTTGGAGCTCACTGGAAATGAAACACCTTCCTAATTCCCTTTCAAAGACAGGAAGACATAGCAACTAGTGATACTATACATCAAGAGAGAGTGGAAGTACCCTGAAACTGGACATTCCCATTCAGCCTTCTCTGGCCCTGTAACAAATCCTGTCTTTGAATGCAGAATTTGCATTGCCTCTCCTGTGAGGTGTTAAATGCCACCAGTAACTCTTCCTTGCTGACTACAAACCTTTCCCTGCAGCCCTACCTGTTTGCTGATCCTCCAGGCACACTTTCTGAGTGATGTAGGAGGGAGTAGTAGTGAAATGAGTTGTTAGCTCTTGCAGCGTTAGGGATGTCTCTGGTCTGGAGGAACTTGATGATGAAGAGATCTGTGGCAGTGTTGGGATCAACCAAATGAAGTTGGTAGAAATTAGTTCAGCCCAAGGATTTTCTTACCCTGGTTTTCAGTAGGAAGACTCAAGTGTAAATACAATGATTGCAAGCACATGTGGCTGTGACTGTCCATGTTGAGACCTGTTCAGTGAAAACTGGACTTATCTGTTTGCCAAGAGCAACATGCTTTTCCCGTTAACCCTCAGGAAGCCTTTCAGCTTTAGCCTGGCTGACACCATCATGGTTTATTTAGCAAGGCACAGCATGGTGAGGCTGAGGGAGTGGTGTGAGAGGCCACATCTGGGCTTTGTGAGAGACAAGGATGGGGCAAGGGAGCAAACAATTAGGAAAAAGCAAGTGTTCTGGTGCAGTTTTAGAGTCGGACTTGTAATGTTCAGTGGTAAATAGATGATTAATCAATGCCAGATTGTCTCTTGGAAGTCCTCTCAATTACTTCAGCCTGTGCCAGACACTGATATCCTTGAAACCTGAAAAATCCCATTAGAAGGTGCTTTCATTGGTCCTCAGCCAACATGTTTCACTGTGTGACAAGAGTGAGTGCTGATAGGCTGGGGCCATCAGGGCAGCGCAGGGGTTGTCACTGGAGGTGTCTCTGTGTCAGGGCACCCTGTGCAGCTCATCAGGAGCTTGCAGTGAGTTCCTCACTCTAGGGTGGTGTCCCAGCTCTCCAGTTAGACAGGCAGCAGTAAGAACTGCTGCTGGTGTTTTCCATGTGCTTTGGCTTTGTTCCTGTGCCCTCCGCTTGTGGCAAGGCCTTCTGTAGCTGTGAAAAGGCCAGGCATTTTTCATTCTCTTTAAAGGAGAGGTGTCCTGGCTCCCAGGCCCTCACCAGGGATGTGGTTGACTTCGGAGGTGTGCGTGACACACAGCAAGTGCACATTGCATTCTGAAGATCAACTCTTGGCTAAGGGGTCTTCAAAACCTGTCTCTATGGGGTGTAAAGGCTGGCACTGTGGTGTTTAGGTCTTTCTGCTGACTTGTTCCTGTGGGCTGAGGGAAAGCTATGAAGCAGGAACAAGAAGATCACTATTTTTCAGTTTCATTTGGCATTCCATGAAAAGATCAAGCAGGGCACAGAATGAAACCATGAAGGTCATTGCTGTAGGAAGTCGGAAATGTCCTTGATATAACTGACATCTAAAAGGAAGTATAGTATAGGATAATTCACCAAAGTCTGGCTGGCTAAGAAATGTGATGATCCATGTGCACACTCTGGCTTGGAAAGCCTCTATGCCAATGGTTTCTAGAAGCAGAGGAGATGATTAGTCCTTACAGTCCTCCTGACATCAGCTACTGGTTACAGAGGAACAGCTCATTCCCTGACTGTTCCCTGTTTTGTGCTGCAGAAGCCGTCTGCTGTCCCTTCTCTCTGTCTTGGTCAAAGGGGAGTCAGCATGGGTTGTAGAGCAGTACCCAAATTCTCTGCCTTCCCTGACTTTGGAAGATGGGGTGTCCTTTTGAGGATAACTTGGATTGGTGTTCCCACAGGTAAAGTGCAGCTGGGTTCAATCGTCAAGCCTAAAGAGGGATTTTCTCATAGGAAAGATGTCTCTGCTTTGTGCATACAAGCTGTGCTGGAGGAAGAGAGGAGGGCAAGAGCGAAGTTTAGAGATTGTAATTTGCTCACTGCCTTCCTCCTAAGGAATCCAGAAGAGTTTGTCTTGTTAAAGACAGGTCTGTTTTCCTCTCTAGTGAAACAAGAGTGTCTGAGTAATTATCAAACTCACAGGAACATCCATTACCAGTTTGGAATAGGAGGTGCAGAGCTTAATTACGTTTTGACTCTCCTTCACTTCACTATTCAGATAGTTCTTTTCCTGGGCTTGAAGTCTTGTTGAACTGGGACAGGAAGGGCCAGGGGAGCTCATTCGACTGCTGTTAATACACCTTGTGTTTTGCACATTTCAAGAGTGGCTTTTGTGTTTAGACATCTGAGAAAAGATACCAAGCAACAGAGATAAAGGATGGTTGGACTCAGCATTGCAGCATGAAATCAAACTGGAACACAGAATTGGGAGAGCTGACAGTGCTTTGAATATCTTATTCTCATAGGAGAGGGACAGGCAGGCCATTGACGCCTGCTTCCATTGGAAGAGTTGAAAGCCATAGTTCACAAGGTGTGACACTGGCTGAAGAGGATTCCCTTGTACATGGCAGGCAGGAGAACAAGGAGCTGATGGTCAGGGCAGGACACTTGGAGAGACGGCTGCTGGAGGTGGGGAGTGTACCTGATGGGCATGGAAAGCAAGTAGTGGTATAACTGAGGAGCTTCCTCCTGGGTGCCTGAAACAGATTTTGGGGATTGCTGTGTCACAACCATGACATCACTTCATCAATCCACTTACCCTGAAGCTGCAATAGTTCCAATTTCAGAAGGTCATCTGCTTTTAGCAGGTATAGAGCTCCTGCGCTGCTTATGTGGGTTGCATTCTGGGTTATTATTAAGTAACATCATGTATTTGTGTGCATTTGGTGCTCCATGAAAGTCAGGCGGCCTGCTGAGCAGTCTCGGCCTCATTCTGCAGTGAAAGAAATACTGGCTGGGATGGTGCCCATCGTGTATCATGGCCTGAAAGCTGTGGAAGGATGCTGGGCATGGGTCCCTGTGAGGATGCCACAGGCCAGCGAAGGTACCCTAACTCCTTGCTCAGGAGGCGCCAGTCCTGTTCTCCCAGCGGCTGTGAAGTACTTGGGGTGACTTAGTGGGAAAACAGCCAACTTTTCAGTCAGTGTTCCTTTATGTTCCCAGCTACTGTGTGCCTGGCTTCTGGTTTCACAAGGAAACAGGCATCTTCCATCACAGGAGCTGGCAAAGGGCATTTCAGGTAACCTCTCCTCAGTCTGGGGACATGAAGGACCCTTGTACTTTCTGGAAGGGATTCAAGCACTGCATGCATCAAATGCAGGCTTCCTGAGCTGGGCTATTCTATTCTTCAGGCCACCTGGAAGGATGTGCCAGAGGAGTCTCGCAGTGTGATTGTTTGTGAGCAATAGCTGGCTGTAGCACAGCCTGCACTGGGTGGATGGAGTGGGACATGGCGGCTGTGTTTGGACTCTGCTTTTCCTGTTTGTTGTAACTTGGCAGAGGCAAAGTTTCAAAGACTGCAGGGGCAGTAAGATCCTTTTTCTTTTCTTTCTTCCTGACATGTACTACACCACCTTCTGCCACTAACGCTGATTTTTTGTTGGGGAAACAGAGTGGGAAGGGAGGATTAGTGGTGTTGAGGTCTGCAGCTTTGAAGCACACAAACCAGAATATTTAGGATGGGATTTATTGTCTAGAGAGGGGAATTTCCTTAAAGCAGCCCCAGAGATTGTCAGCAGCTGTCACAGCAGCTTTTATTCCTACTTCAGGTGGGATTTCAGTGGAAAATAAATTTCAAAAGGAAGAATGAAGAAAGAAGCAAACTTCAACCACACAAAACCCTCTCCTCAAGGCTTGTTCAGAAAATGGAGATAAAGCAGCAATAAAGTCAAGTGCTCAATTAAGCCAGAGGTATGTGCTTTAAAGCACTAACAGATGTGGCAACAGTGGCTCTAATGAAGTGGACCTTTATGGACCAAGTGTGATGGAGGTGGGTGTGGGTGCCCATTGCTTCCTGATGGGTACTAGTGCAGCAGTGCTTTTGTTCTTGGGACTGATGAAAGGGGATATGTAGCTGCTGTATGTAGCTGGATGGGGGCTGTTGTTTCCCACTGTCTCCTTGGCTCCCCTTGCATCTGGGATGGCGCTGGTTACAGTGTTTTCCGGTTGTGATGGTCTGTCTGAGAGCACTGCGAGTTAAAACACTCCAGGGCCATTTACCTACTGACAGCCTTCCACCGTAGGGCTCCTCGGAGGGTTTAGTGGCCTCCTTGATGGGGTCTTTCCCCAGACCCTGTGCCTGGAGCCCTTAAATGACTGCTGCATTTTGCTTTGAAAATTTGGGCATTCCAAAATACCACAGATAAAAAAGGCCAGGTAAAACCTGTTGGATGCAGTACAACGACAGCAGAATACAATGTGAGCCCTACTTGCTGCAGAGCAGCTGGCTGGGCTGTGGCTGGGGAGGCTCACCCACACCAGGCTTACATGATGTTCAGGGTTGGGTTGGAGAAGGACATAAACATCCATATGCCACAAGCCAGCTTATGGCATTTGGAATTTTGGGGTGAACTCCATGAGAACACCAGTCTTTCTTGAAGCCAGGGGATTGCCTGCATTTCTTTGCAGAAGCTCAGTGTTTAACAATTTGGTTTGTTTACAAAGGCAGGGGGAGTTTTCTCCAACTTGCGGACATCCAACCTTATGTACCAGCAGATTCCACCTTTTAAGGGCTCTTTGCCACATGTCTGGATCTCTTCCAAGGCTTTAAGTAGTATCCAGATCATCCCACCAAGAACGAGGTGCTGTGTAGTTTAAGTGTAAAGCAAACACATCAGGGCACTTGGTGCTGAGCATGCTGGCTGGCTGTAACCAAAATGCTTTCTGGAGCTGTCTGAGTGGGAAGCTGACTGATGTACATCCCAGCTTCCCTTCCAGTGGTTCAGCTGGCTTATCACATTTGTCTTCATCACTCTATTTTGTGGTGGTCTGTTTCTTAAGCTTTGCAATGCCTCCATCCTTGGGAATGCAGCTACTGATGTTCCCCTTTCTTTTCTTTCTCCCTCTGCCACAGTTTTATGACACTCTCTTCCTGCCTTTTGTTTAGCAGGAGTCTGCATTCTCCTGAGGTTTGAATTTGGGCAACTTCATGGGTGGCCCAAAATAGAGAATAATTTTCAAACAAAATGAGATCCAGCCCTTTTTTCTATAAAGGCAAGAGACCAAAGCAACAACATCAGAGTGAAACAGCAGGCTGCCTGGCACTGCTTCCCTCCCACCTGTGGAGAGGAAACTTCCCTTTCTGAAGGCCAAATGTCATAGATGTGGCCATGCTGTAGGCTGTGGAGGTTGGAAGTCACTGAGGGACCATAAAGGTAACTTCATTACTTGCTTGGGCATGGCCATTGTATGCCACAAACAGTTATTACAGATCAAATTGCTGCCTTCTGATAGCGTCCATGAGTGTGAACCCTTCATTGTGTTCATGTGTGCATGTGCCAGTCAGCAGTACGATGAATCTGCAAAGTCTTAATTTTGTCAAAGCTCCTGGTTATTTCAGTAGCATTGTTGTATCAGTGAAGACTTTATACTTGGAGAGTGGCAGTTGCCTTGTTTCAGTAAGTGCACATACTAAGATAAATAGTAAATGTGCATAATAAATACACATGGAAGACCAGGTTCAGTCCCTTTTCATGAAGTACTTGAACACAAGGGTTCAAATTCAGCTCTGCCTCTAGCTGGGAGAAGGATAAAGCAAGGGTTAAAGAAATTGTGCAAAATGACTGCAAAACTGAATGAAATATTGCCCTAAGAACAGATGAACAAAGAGCTTTGACATAACCTGAAACAATAGTGATGTTGCTTAGCTTAGATGTCAAATGAGAAAAAAAGCTGTCTGGGAACAGCTCAACTTGTGGCTCAAATGTGGGATATGGCAACTAAGTAATAGCCCTCATAAGGAGGGAAGGATAATGATGAGTGCTGGAGGCAGCTGGGAGATGCTGGTGGGCAAAAAAAGACTCAACTAAATTGCAACAGATACTCTCTCTTTCTACCCACAGTTCAGTGCTCTGGTTTTATTTGGAGGCACCTGTACTTTGTCCCTGTGGAATGCAGGTTTCTGGGGAAAAAGCAAACAGGGTTGGCTTTGAGGGTTGGTGCATGGCTCTGGAGCTGCATGGGGACAGTGGGTCCAGCAGACCTTGAGGTGACACTACTAGTAGTGGCTGTTGGGCTCTGGCAGAGTTTCTGAGAAGGTAGGAAGGAATTACTGTAATAACTGTAATAGTATGTTTTGGAAAAAGGCAGACTTTGAGGAAATGTGCAATGAGATTTGGGTGGGTGGTGAGGGGAGCCCTGGCATGAGCTGCAGTTTGGAAAAGTGAGATTTTGTTTAAAAAACTAGTAATAAAAATGACTGAAGTTCATTCCATTGGTACGCATAATAACTGGAGAAGCCAATGTGGCTGAGGAGGGAGCGAAGCAATACTAGAGAAAGCTGAGAGATGGCTCTCACAGGCAGGGTGAAGCACCTTTTTGGGTTTTAAGTGGTTTTTTTGCTTGATTTGTGGGTCATTTTTCTGTTTGGTTGGGGGTTTTTGTTCCTGGTTTTGAGGCTTTTCCACCTTTCTTGGAGGGGTGGAAGGTCACACTTGTGGCTGCGATGCACACAGCCTTCCCAGACTGTGCAGTACTCTGCTGTAGGCTCCTCTGGTCATGCTGTATCCACAGCCACTTTCCCACCAGCCATTAATCTGGATGGGGGTCGTGAACAGGCACCAAATGGTTACTCACAAATCGGTGAATTGCAATTGGGCTTCCAGAGCCAGACGACATCTTTTTGGTGAGCTTTTGTCTGTTCTTGAGGAGCCAGAACAGGCAGAGGACATTGTTAGGAAAAACCCTAGACTATCTCCCTTAGCTTCTTATATAATTAGAACCCACAAAATTTCCCTCAGCCACCTCTCCTTGAAGCCAGATGTCTTGTATTTGGCCAAAGCACCCTACCTAAGAGACAGGGACAGACGCAAGCACTTCCTCTAGTAGCCCATCGTTCATTTGTGCAGGTTCAGACTGCTCTTTGGCAGTCTATCTCCAGCTAGCCTGGTGCTTTCTTGTTGCTGCCTGTACCTAGAAAGGTAATAATTTTAAAATAGGAGAACATATAATTTAAAACTAGGAGAAGGTCCTGTATGCTGTAATTTTCCCCAAAAAGTGTGAGGGAGGCAGAAATGTTTACTATGATTTTGAAGAGTTTCTTGTTGGTGGTTGTGTCCATCAGATCATAAGTCCTTCCTCAGTCCTTCCTGGCAGGCTGCAAAGCACCATACCTGGGAATCAGCCTTGTTGAGATTCACAGCTCCTGTAATTCTGGCAGCCTCTGGCTCTCTGGCAGGAAAGAGAGCTGCAGCAGCCCAATGCCAAACAGAGATCATCCAGATAGTAATGAACATGCAGGCACCCTCATGGAAGATGTGGTAGGGAAAGATCTTCTGTGCTTGCATAGTCTGGACTTTGCATAGTGGGATGCAAAAGCTCAGATGGATTTGGACTTGGGGTTAGAGATAAGCCCATGTTTCCATTGGGGAAATACAGGTAATTCAAGCACAGCAGTTAAACCTATAGGAAATAAATAAGGTGGTTTTGTGGTTTGGTTTTATTCTGGAAATTCATAGGAACCAAAGATTTAGGTACTGATCTTATACTAGAAGTTGGTTCAGGCTTTTTGGGGTGCCTGAAGACCACACAGATGCATGTGAGTGATCAGGGAAGGAGAGCAGAGACTTGGCCTGGTAAGATTAATGGCTTGTTTCATTCAGGCAGAAGCCCCTAATGATTAAGTAGTAGCTACTCTGGGGATTTTACAGACAGGGTCAATGTCAAATTGAGAAGCTGCAGTGCAATTAATTTAAGCTTGGAAGTGTTTTCAAGTTAATTCATTTGGTTCTGCTGGGAAGTTGGAGCTTTGCAGAGGGCTAATTGTAGAACTGTGTTGAAAAGGCTCAGATACGGTTCACTAACAAGGGGGAATGCTTTTATGGTGGCAGGGAGCTCAGAGAGCCTCACTCAGCAAAACCTTCCAAACACGTTGAGGTTTTTCCCCTGAGCATGCTGCCTTCACACATGTTGAGGTTAAAGACGTGCACAAAAATACTCTCATCAGCCATGAGATGAAACCCTCTGGCTCCTCAGCCTCAGCTTTTAGGTAAGTCCAGAGTGTCTCTGCTGTAGGTGCACACTGGGATGTGCAGCAGCTCTGTGCTCAGGAGAAGTGGTGAAAGAAAAGCAGGATTTTAAGTGGAAGCTTGGTAAAGGAAGGGACTTGGAGCATTCCCCTGCATTTTTGAGGGTCCTCAGCAGCATTTTTACTTACCATTCTTGGCACACAGTGAACAGCTGGTGCGGGAGGGAGCAGGATGTCACAAACAACACATGCAGGCTCACTGCTGGCAGGAGGAGGGCTGGAGCAGACCTTCCCCAGTGGTGGTTTGTGCTCTGCTGGGTCTGTACAGAGTGGACTGGTAATGTGCTACAAGGCCCATCAGTCAAATCATTTGGAAAGAAAGCTAACACAACACTATTTTGTCTCTCTTCAGCCTGGTTGCGCATTTCCATGAAATGGTGGAAACGTACTATTTTTGTGAATTGTGTTCCTGTTTGAGATGCAGTTGGCATTGGCTGACATGTTTGTAGATATATTGGAAGGTGGATGGGGAGGAGAACTAATAGGGAGACAGGCAGTCATATAAACATAGGCACATGCAGAAACACATAGAGGCAGGCTCTGTAATTGCCTAAGTCCTGTATCCTTGGGAAACCAGTCTACAAACATGGTTTTAAAAAAAAGAAAAAAAGACTGTTGGAAGTAAAGCCCGGGGGAAGGGACATCTTAGTCCCTCTCCTTTCCTCATCTGACATCAGCTCCATGTCAGTATTGCTTCTCCCTTGGTGCTGGAGGACTTTGTGTGCAGAAGTACACAGGGCACTGTGCAGTGGTAACAGGTTTTCCTCTGGCTGTGGACCTAGGTGGATGGAGGAGGGAGAGTTGAGCTCTCCAGCCACCAGGAACAGGCAGAGAAAAGAGAGCAAAGCAGGCTGCTAAAAGCTGTGCTGCCCTGAGTCAGTGTCCCTGGCACTTTGGAGGAGCATAAAGCATTTCCTGTAGGATGCCTGAGTCAAAGGAAAGCACTGGGTGCCCCTTGGATCACCCCTGGTGCCAGCTGCTCAGGGCAGGCAGAGGAGCTTGCTAAGCAACCCCTGGCCAGAACATGCTGTTCCCTCCCCAGTCCTGCCTTCCGTGCTGGTAGAGATGGGCTTGAAAGATCTCATGGCAAAGCAAAAAAAAAAGTATGTTTGTAGAGCCCTAGGGCTTTTGGCCCCAGGGGATCTCAGAGTGCTTTGTGGACAGCTTATCACAGAGGTAAAACAAGCTCTTGGAGACCAATGCAGGAATTTTCTGGCTGTAGTATGCAATTCATTGCTGATACTGAGCAAGTTGGTGTGATGAAATAACCCTGGGAGTGCAGGCAGGCAGAGGGTCCTGGGAGCTCTTTAGCAGATGGAGAAATGCTCTGGAGTGATCGGTGTGTCATGGGAGCCTATGTTTCTGAGAGATTGGGATCACCTGTCTTCAAGCCAGTCCTCCTGAAAGCTGAGTGGTACAGACACCCCTGGGCTTGTAAGCCCTTTGCAACCAAATCAACAGTTCAAACATGACCGAATTGTGCAGAACTGGATGAGGCTAAGCAGAACAGGCTGCTGGCTGAGGAGAGGTGACGGAAAGTAGTATAGGGCTGTCCCTGTGCTTGAATCCAGAAGGGGTCATGCACAGCTTTTCCCTATTTAGGTCTGTCAGTGGCTGTTAAACCCTATCTAGATGAAATATCTTTGGTTCCTGAACTGCTGATGGCTAGGAGGAGAGCTAGGGAGGAATTGCTGTGTAATTGTCTTTTCTTCTGCCCCTCCCCTGAGCATCCATGGTTGGCCTCTGTGAAAGGTGTTGTTCCAGGGCAGAGGATGCTTCTTTTCTGATATGTGACCCTCTTCCATTGCCTCCTCTCCTACACAGCCCATTGCACATGTTGTCTCTGTGGCATTTCCAGTTGTACTTTTGTGCAAAGTGAAGAGTGAAACTTGAGTGGGTGCTTTGGTTTCTTCTGCCTTTGGATAGCTGCATCCAGACTGTCTTGATGATGCTTGGGGCCAGGCGATGTACCAGGGCTCCGACGTTTTCCCTCTGCTGCCAGCTGGGCATGGATGGATGCAGTGCCATGGCTCAGTGCGTTACAGGTTGGCAGTGCTAATCAGCAAACCCTGGGTCCTTTTCGGGGTAGGGTGTGGGCCAGAGGTCCTGGGTGGGGAAGTGGGGGGGCGTGGGCTTTGTTCTTGGCAGCTCCTGCTCTGAGGAAATTGTAATGCCAGTGGAATCCTTATTGGCAAAGTTTTTCTGAGGTTTCTGAGCTCCAGGTCATAACATACACACTAGAGCTGTTGCACAGGAACCTTTGCCAGGACATTTCTAGAAGTACTTTGCAGACTGATGAGACAGAGGTCACTGGGGCTGTGTTTGGTGTTTGTCTGCTCCTTCCCCACCTTCCTACAAGTAACTCTTCTGCTGGGGCTGTTGTGCATATGCAAGGTCAGGCTTAAAGGCTCTGCCTGCTCTCAGGCTGCACAGGACAAGGGCTGGCAGCCTGGGACAGGCAGCTCTGCTCCTTAAAATAAAAAGTGGCAAGTAAAAAGAACAGTCATTTAAATTATCCTGAAATGGTAGAACTTGCAGACACAAAAAGCTAAAACAGATGGAGGCAAAAAACCCCCCAAACCTAGATAAGGTGAATGACGCTGCTAAGGGTGAAAAATCTCTCCATGGATGCTGCATTCCTGCAGTCCCAAGTGTGCTCACTCCTCTGCATGGTGCAGTGCCAGGCCAGGACCTGGGCTTCTGGATTTGCCCGTGTATTCCCTACATGGCTTTGAGCAGCACTCTCAAATATTTCTGTGCCTTTTTTCTTTAACCAGGTGCAATCCAGGATGGACACCTTTCTGTCTTCAGGGTAATTAATGAACTGCAAAGCCCTTAGACATCTTCAGAAGGAAGGTGCTGGACAATGGAGGATGTGATTCCTGTGGGAGGGAGATGTAAGCCTGTCCAGCCCAGGACACAGCTGGGACCCTCAGTTAGTGAGGTTTCAGGCAGGGTATTGAATGCCACTTGGGTGAAACTTTCTGTGGGTCAGAGACCTTAATCAGCATTTAAACACTGTACAAACACCCTGGGCAGATAAGCGAAGGCACGTGAAACCCTCTGGGCAAACTGTCGATGAAGGAAAGCAAGTGAAGAGAGTGCAGGAGCAGCACTGGTGAGGGCAGCTGCGGTCCATGGCATGGTGTGTGCTCCCCATGATACAGCCTGGCCCTCCTGTGCTAAGTGAGTGCTACTGGCTCCATCCCGTCCCGCAGCCCAGATATGCTTCAGGGCTCTTCAAAGGGATAAAAATATATTTTTAACCTGAGGCAACTGCTTTTTTTTATGTGGTACTTTTTTTCTCGTAGCTCTGGAAGTGACAGGTTGTTTTTCAGCCCCTCTGTTTCTCAGCTGTCTCGGCAGAGGTGCCTAGAGGTCTCCAACCAGATTCTCAAAAATTTTAGCACTGGAAATTGGTAGTCGCTTTTGAAAATGTTGGCGAGACAGTGCAGCTCCCTACAGACGTTAACTGATGGCCATTTGAACTGGCTTTTTCGTGAGCCAGATCCTCACCCCATCGAAGCCAGTGGGAATTTTCCTTGAAAAAGGCCATAAAGAAACCATTTTCTTGGCAAGGAGAGAGGTGTTTCATGGACTCTACATCCGTGTTCAGGAGAACTTCAGCTATCTGCTTAGATTGCTGCCACACTTGTCCCACCCTACACAAAGCTCTCTACCTTTTGATCCAAAATAACATAGGAGATGTTTTCCACATGCCACAGGAAAAGAACTATAAAACAATTGTTTTGGAGTTTGGCACCACTCTCTTACAGATGTATTTAGTGTGAACTGAAATTGGTCAGCAAAAGGTGTTGGCCAGGATGACAGACAGATTAGGGCTGTGTATCTTGAGGCTATTGCATACCTGCCCATCCCATGCTGGTAGGGGTGGGTAGGTGGCTTCATTAGTTCATGGATAGTCACACACAACCATGACTTGCAGCTTTTGGACAGCATTTAAAAGCATTATCTGGCTGTAAGAGAGGTTGTTTGGCTTGTGGCATGCTCTGTGCTCTCCTGACCTCGAATCTTTTTCTCTCCACTCTTCTTGTTGCTCCCTGGCCCTTTTGCTCTTTCAGATGTGGTCCATCACACCTGGTGCTCAGGCTCCTCATGTGCATGCAGCTTGTCCTGAAAGAAATGCTGGTGCTTTGCACATGGGACCAACCTCTTCTGTCTCATCTCCCTTCCCCTGTGATTAAGCTGTCCCTGGAAGCTTCAGTTCAGGATAGCTTCTCCTAAGAGCAGCACCAGATTTGGGAGAGGGAAAAGCTGTGATGGGGCTCTGGCATCAGCCCCAGGAGGACCAGTCCAGCTTGGCAGCAGGGTGAAAGGCATGGCTCACCATGGCTAACTTGGCCTTGGAGAGTAGAGCTTACAGTCAATAGCAGCTAGACCTTCCTGGCCTCTGATCCAGTCTTGCTCCTGTGATGGTGCCTGGGGAGCCAAGACCAATCTCTCGTGTCCCTGGGTGTGTTCATGCACATTGGCCTGCACACTCCACTCCCATCAGTGGTTTTCTTTGGGCTGATATTTGTTAGCATTGGAAAGTGAGAAAAATGAGCGAAAATATTATCAGAAGCAGGTTTTGTGAATGAATCAGCCGACAAGAGGCTTACCAGCTCGCCTGCATTTACTAGCACAGTGCTTATTTGGGCAGATGTCTATATGTTTTAGTTGGAGGCAGGAAGGAGTGAGAATGGATGGGGGAAGGCACCACTTCCAGTTTGCTGCTTTTCTGTCAGTTTGTACCATCTTTTTCTGAATGAAACAGGGGACTGCAGTGTGTCTGAGAAGCTGCCCTGCTGCTGCCCTTGTTCTGCTGTTGTTGACAACTTGGTGGGACACCAAGGAGAAGAGCACAAAAGACGTCAGAAGACTAAAACTCTCCAAAGCAGCTTGTTGAGGATCAGAGTCTGGCCAGCTTTGCCCATCTCTTCCTGGTGCTTTTTTATTTGATCCTCTCTAAAGGCGGCCTCATGGCCTTCTCTCTTCTCACTATGTGTTTCTAATTAACGGGGAGACTGGCGTATAAACAGAATATTCCTGCTCAAAATATTGCTTGTCTTGACTCCTAGGATGATGGCCAGATGGCAATCACCAGACAGCAGCCTAGACTTTGAGCTTGCCCATCTGGCTATCAAACCTGGTCTCAGTTCTCATCTGGAACCAGATTTGAGGAAAGTAATGGTCTTTGCCAGATTGGTTTTGCCTTGTGTTTGCTTTTCAGTTGCTACCTAAGCAGCTAAAACCCTGCTGACCAAATGCATTTAGTATTTCTGGAAACTGTGAGGAAGTTCAAAAAGATACTGGACAAATCCATTGAGGGATGGGTCTTCTGGTGGGTGTTAAATCCCATGGGTCAGATGCAGTCTTCAGCCATGAAAGTACTTTTACTGCTGGTCTGCAGCACAGACTGGGAACGGTCCTTCTGCTCCCAAGCAGTTGCTGATGGTCTCTCATGAATGGCAGACTGGGCTGGATGGATCTTTGATCCAGCCCACCTGGGCCATCTTGGCATCAGGCAACTGCATGTTGGCTGAGTAAGTTCAGACAAAACTCTTCTCACAGCTTCTCCTTTGTGAGCTTGGGGTTTTAATAGCTGAAAAGAGCTTAGAAAGCTGTGGCAGAAATAAAACACTTGCTATTATGATTTTTCAGTCTGTCATGACAGTAGGGCTACGCCCTGACAAAACATCATGATGCAGATGCAGAAAAAAGGAACAGTTAACATGTGTAAATGCTCTGTATGCTTGGTCCTTTGAGAAACAGGAGAGATCCATAAATTAAGCACTGTTACGTGAGCTAAAGCATTGCTTGCCTGCATCATGCACAGTTTGATGTGATTTCTTTACGTCTAAATAAGTGCCTGAGTTCCATAATACTGGAAAGCTGAAACTGGAGGTGCCAGAGAGAATGCTGGTGCTGGGAGGTTGGGTGCTACAGTTCTTCCTTGGCAATACTAAAAGACACTTCTGTTTGTCACCACCACCAGAAAGAACAACCTCGTCTGTCCCCTGATGTGATACCCATGGAGCTGCTGAAAAAGTCTTAAATAGAGAGATATATACAGAGATATTTAAAGCCTGGCCTGGGTTATTGCACTGAGAGGTGATGTGCGTGTGTGGGTTCAATCCCAGTTTGGGCTGGAAGGGACCTCTGGAGGTCTTGCTTCAAGTCCCAGCTTAATGCAGGGTCAGCTTCAATATTAGATTTAGCTATAGTATTAGATGTGCTTGCTCAGCCAGATCAGAACAGGCAGGAAAGAGGGATCAGCTGTCACCTGGGCATTTGCAGCAATCAGGAAGAATTGAGATCTGTCCTCATTGCCACTGCAAAGTCCAAAGGGACTGGTGTCTGCAGCATTGTGACCATTGTGTCCTGCTTTGGTAAGGCTTGCTCTCAGAAATTCCCGGTGAATTGGGAAAATGCTTAAAGCGCAAAGCAGAGGAGATTGAAAAAGTCCAGAAATCCCCAGATTTCTGCTAACTGATTTTGAAATGGCTGAACTAGCTTGGGGATCTTGTGGCTGTCAACTGTGGCAGAATTGTGACTGTTCCATTGTCAGCAGAAGTGGCTAAATGCAGAAGTAGGTAGAAGCTAAATGCGTAACACAGTGTATGACAAACAGTTGGAAAGATGGTATGGCAAGGATGATGGTCACTGAAATGACAGGATCTCCAAAGGATGTTAGGGTGGCCACAAAACAGAGGCAAGGTATTTTTGAAAGCAGGCCTGAGAATTAATTTTAGTACATGAATATTGAGTAAGTATTCCTGGAGATACTCTGGGGGATGATAGATAGACTCAAGGTATTGTTACTAATCACTGTGGTTTTAAAATTTGGAGCTGGAGTACACTTGGCATCTCTAATCCAACTGGACTTCTGATGGGAAAAATGCATTCTTGGGAAGTAATTTAGAAGGTCAAAGAAAAGCCAGAAAGAACTTCTCCAGCAGTGATTTCCCTTGCTCTCTAAACTGTCTTTTGGAGTGGTAATAACTCCAGAATGAAAAGATCTATTCTCACCTTCCAGATGAAAGGGCTAATGCAATTTAAAATTTTTGCATGCAAAGATTTTATGGCTTGGTAACCAGCCACTTCTGAAAATGATCCAGGGCGGGATGAACACGTGAGGCAGCGCCTGACTGAGCTGGATGCTTTCCTTGTCTGCCCTGTCTCCTGCAGATAATGGTGATGACCGGTCCGAGAGCATTCTTGCTGAGAACCACGTGGATGGCACCATGGGGATCCTGAGTGGAGCTGGAGGGAGGAAGCCCATGAAGACGGGCATGAAGGAGCTGGCAGTGATGAGGGAGAAGGTGAATGAGCAGCAGCGGCAGATGGGCAAAGTCAGCAAGGCCCATCACAACCACGAGGACTCCAAAAAGTCACGGCTGTCGACGGGCAGGGTGAGAGGGCAGGGCTATGGGGAGCTAAGGGGGGCAGCTGTGGGCTCACTGTGAAATGCTGAATGCAAAGCCTTAGTGGCATCTGCAATAAACTGTCTTAAAAACAGAAAAAATAAATTGGAAGAAGAAAGGGAGAATAAAAAGAGGAAAAGCAAATGTTTTTGGCCAGGCACTGGGGCCAAACACACCATCTGATGAACTTTGATGTGCTGATCAGGAGGCATTATTTCTACTGCAGCTTCGCCTCCTGATGGCAGTGCTGGGGAAGGGGGGCTTGTGCTGGCTCAACACCCACCTCTGCAGGGGTGTAGGCATGCACTTTGCTTTCGGACTGGCTTTCTCACATGCTTTGTCCCTAAGCAGGCATGGCCCAAGTGCATTTGAGGGGGCAGAAGTGGGTCTGTCTGCCTGCAGGGCAGCCCCAGGCCAGGTTAAGGCATCCCAGCAGCCCCGAGGATGAGCTGTGTGACTGTCCTGTAGCAGGGAGATGCTCAGTCCTCTGTCTCCTTGCCTGTTCCTGTCTCTGTCATCCAGTTCTTGGCCGTGGCTTCCCTCTAGTGGGAAGCTTGATCAAGGTAACTAGATGGGATGGGGAGGGAGATGGAAACTCACCCCAAAGAGTCCACAATATACATCTCTATAAACATACAGAGTATTAATTAATATCTGGGGAGTGCAGGGACAGAAAGGGTCTTTAAAAGAGTGTCCTTATGCCTTCCAAGGAGTAGGCAAAACAGAGGTTCAAAATAAGATGCAGGCACCATCAACTCACACTGTTGCTCACACACAGTTGCTCTCCTTTGCAAAAAAACCCTCACCCACTGCAAAAGCAGAGAGGCATGGACTTAGTTTGGCTCACATCAGGCATATTTCAACCAGACTGCCTTGGCTGGAAGTCCTGTCTGGGAGCTGCTGTGGAGGATGCCTTCAGAGGTTGGCTTTGGATACTCTCATTCCCAGGTCTTCCCCTCCACTCTCATGGAGTTTCTCATGCTTTTGAGTTGCACTTCTGGGCCAAAACTGCATCACAGGTGTGGGCTCTGGGCTATGCTTATAGAAACCCTCCTGATTTGTCTGGACTAGCCCTGCTTCATGTCACTTGTCACCACTAGTGGGATCCATGGTAGCCTCTCTGAGATTTCTCTTCCTCTCCATATCCAGGACTTGGGACCTGGTATTATATTGGCTCTTTGCCACGTCAGGTACATGGAAGAGATGTGCATGTCTATGCAGCACTCTGATGCTGGGTGCCTGCAGGTGAAGTCTGCAGCAGGACCCGGTGGCAAACCTGTGTCTTAAGGAAGTGCACACAGGTGTTCATCCCTACTGGTGTTCCCACTGTCCACAGTGTTGATGCTGAATGGTACCATTGTCCTGATTTCTTCTTTTTTCTGCTTTTTGGGCTGCTTTCAGACCCCTTGTCAGCAGGAGCTGGATCAGGTCCTGGAACGCATATCCACCATGCGGCTGCCAGATGAGCGAGGGCCCCTGGAGCACCTCTACTCCCTTCATATCCCCAACTGTGACAAGCATGGCTTGTACAATCTCAAACAGGTAAATGGGGAGAGTGGGAGCTCTGGGGCTGTCTGTGCTTACAGCAGCATCCCTTGGCTCACTGTCCCCACCACGTGCAGACACAGAACATGCACAATTCAGGGCTGGGCTGATACCGTCCACATGATGTGAGGTGTGGGGTAAACAGCAAATACTGCACATGGCATGGGCAGGTTTAATTACCCCCAGGTGCATCTGCAGATGAGCTCCACATCCACACATGGCTGTGAGCAGCCTGGAGATGGAGAACTATTTAGTTCTTCTTCCCCACAAGAGCTACTTATCTGTCCAGGTCTATTTTCATGAACTTTGAGCCAGGTCTTGTCCTGTCTAGGCGCTGCTGCAGGAGAAGAGCAGAGAGGGACTGAATGCTGGCCACTCTTGCAGACAAAGCAGAAAGCACTTCTGGGGGTCAGGAAAGTTTGTACCGCACTGTACTGGTTTTCCTTCACAAGTCAAGGCTGGTCTCACAGCTCCAGGAGGGATTCCTTCCAGGCAAGGTGGTGGTTGGGGTGCAGCATGCTTCTGAAAGTAATTATGGGACCCAGAAGGACTCGGACAACTTGTGGGTCTGAATTCTGACTTCTTGGCTTCATCCGTACAAAACCACCAGGTGTCAGTGGCTGAGGAATGGGGAAAAAATGCCAGGCAAAACAGCAAAACACCAGCTGGTAGAAGGTTGACTAGAGTCACCTGTGAGTAGTACCTGGATATAAGGATCCCTTACAGCTGAGCCTTTGGAGGGGATTTGTGCTGTTTTCATAGCTAGGCCTTTTAATTCAGGGCTACTTTTACCCCTTGATCAGAAACATTAAATACAAAAAAATAGGATGCTCTGAGATAATCTCCCTCTGTCCCTTCTCCTATCTCTATCCCATGTCCCCCTGAAGAGCCCCATGGGGCTGCCTGGATCCCCCAGGATAAACACATTTTGAAGGGCTGGATGGAGCAGAGCTGGCAAATTGCCTATAAGATGAGCTGTGTCTGGGGAATGAGCCCAGACACTGCAGGGATGCTTTGTGTGCTACAGTAGAAAACATAGTCTCTGCTGGTCCTTGTGCCTGGGGAACAAGTCAGCCTGCACTGGCCTGCTTGGAGTAACCTCTGCATCTCCCACTACACCCCGTGCAGAAATGTATCTACTGGGAAGAGAGGGTTGAACATCAGGCTCAAAGTGCATGTAGCTCTGCAGGGCAGGAGGAGGACAATAACCACTAGGCCAAGAAACTTCTCTCTAATAAGACTGGGAGGACAGAGTCCAGGTCCAGATGCACCATGGTCCCTACCTCTGTTCTGAGATGAGTGAATCTCTGTTTGATCTGGCTGTGGGGGCCTTGATGTGATGTTTGTTTAGCCTAATCTGCAGGTGAGAAGAATCTTATACAGCTCGTCTGTCAGTCTGTGTCATCCCTCTTTCCCAAGGGATTTTCGTCTCTTTGGATGCTTTCATCCACAGTTGGCAAAGGGTGATGCATATGAGGGACAGTTGTCCTTCTGGTTCATTAAAATTGTCTTCTTGGTCACTGGCACAGACCCTGGGGTAAGAGGTCAGCCCTCAGCCTGGACTGCTGGAATAACACTGCTGATTCAGCACAGGCCCTGGGGAGTTCGAGTACAGCATCCCATGGATCTTGCCTAAATCCAAACTAGTGCCAGATCACCAGAGAAACCCCAGTTCTGCCAGTGCTGGGGCTTTGGGCTGGCTGACCTGGGAAGTGGGCTCTTTTGTCCGTCTCTTCACTCTGACACTTGTCCTGTCCCTCTCCATGCAGTGCAAGATGTCGGTGAATGGGCAGCGTGGTGAGTGCTGGTGTGTGGACCCCATCCATGGGAAGGTGATCCAGGGTGCACCCACCATCCGCGGGGACCCCGAGTGCCACCTCTTCTACACAGCCCATGAGCAGGAGGACCGGGGAGCACATGCCCTGCGGAGCCAGTAAACAGATGTGATCCTGCTGGCTGGAGGTGGCTCACTGTGGCCCCAGTGCTGGATTTTACATGGGTTTCAGCGTGTCTCTTTAGGCTCTGGAAGAGACTGGGGTTGGGTCCTGTGTGCTGCCTTCCTTCCTCAGCTGCCTGGTTCCTGGGGAGGGGAGGGATTATGGGAGGGGGAAGGCGGTGGGGGGTTTGCAAGGAGAAGGGACTGCTTTCTTAGTCTTTCACCCAACATAAACCAGAGAACTGGTCGTTTTTGCTCCTCGCCCCGCAGCCCTGCCCTCCCTGCTGTTTCGCGGCATCTTTCTGCACCCTCCAGCACAGAGTGCCATGTGCTCCCTGACCCCTCCCAGGGGACAAAACCCCTTGCTATGAGTGGGAGAGGATAAAAAAAAAAATGGAAGAGCCCAGCTTTTTCCCCTCTTTTTCTCTCTTCCCCAAGACCAAAGACTGTAAATACTGTCATCTGCCTCTTGCATCCTGCCAGTCCCCTGTGCCCCAGCCCAGCCATTGGTCCTGGCATGGGATGCAGTGTGGGAGAGAGGGAAGGAAGGAAGTTCCTGGCTTCCCAGCTGGAACTTACCACCACAGCTGGGATGTGTTCCCCAAGGAGGCAGCAGTGAGGGAAAGGGCTAAAGATGGGACAGCTGCCACCCTGCCCCCCTAACAGCACTCCTGGGTGCTTCCTTTCCTGGTGCTGGGCCACAGCCAACTCCACAGGGACCTGGCTTCAGCCACTGGTCTGGGAGCATGGGGCCTTTGGGTGATGGCGAAGCTAAATGCTTGTTTTTCCAGGGGATTTGAAGGGCTTTTGCACAGTATTTCTTAGGATCAGCTTATGCCGAGGGAGCTAAAATGAACTTGCTGAGGCTGGGTGGAAGGACGCCTGTGTAGATTTAGGATAACAAGCCAGGTAATGTCTCTCTTGCTCTCATTCATTTTTTCTTTATTTCTGGATAGGAAAAAACCAAACCCATCTAAACCTGCGTTCCCAAGCAGCTGCCCTTGTCCCTTCATTTTTGCTTGGGACTGAAGTGAGCATCTGTTATTCAGCACATAACTTTTTCTTTTTGTAAGTAAATTACCGTATATATCTTGCTTTGTAAAGGCCCACACACACACACACACACACACACACACACACACACACACACACACAGTGCTCTGCCCACATACACATTTGTATAGATGAAATCTAAGTGATTCCAGGTGCTCTGAGAGGTCTTGTGCTGGACATGCTGAGGAGAGATGTGTCTCTGCTGTTAATTCACCTGTTGATTTCTTTCTGTACAGAATACACTGATGCTGAGAATAAATAACTTCCCCATTGCCTAAGCAAGGAGATTTTACGATTTTCTTCAATTTTTTTTTTTTTTAATATGGTTATCCTTCTTAGAGCAGTTGTAAGACCCCTCTGCTTAGAGTAAAAGTCATGGGCTTTCCTTAAATGGTTTGTTGTTTCTTGTGTCCTTTCTTGGACCCACATTTCAGGTCTCAAGTGTGAAGGGCACAGGTGGGCTCTGTAAATTATGGCCTTCATGACTTTGCAGGGGTTTGGTCATGGCAGGAGACAGGGGAAGAACCCCCTTTGGAAAGTCAGGGGTGGGCATATGTGGATATGTATGAATGGGAGCACGTGAAAGAAGAAGAAAACACACCTCCATGCAAAACCAAGCAACTGTAAAGATGATGCTACCTGTTTTCTGTTAACATCTGAGGGTGTTCTGCTTTTTCATATAAAACTTGCACATGCTGGCTCTCATCTGCAGTTTGTACTTTGTTTTGTTTAGGAATAGGGAAGTTTTCTTGTGTGTTTGCCTTTTTCAAAAAAGCTGAGCTGCATAAAGTTGGAATAAATCAAATAGGATGCCAGAAAACTGTTAACTTTGCCCTCCACAGTGCTCACAGGACACATTTCTTTGCCTGATGCATCACACGCAAATTTGTCCCTGTTCTTCTTTGTCCATGCCTGACTGGCAGTAATGGGAATTGAGCTTCTCATTGTTACTGGTCCCGGTTGTGTGAACAGGGAGGAACTGGTGTCACTCATCCTTTCCCTGGCTATATTCCTGCTATGCCTGTGGGACCTTGTGAATCTGTCGGGAAGGTGCAGGGAGGTATGGGTCTGTGTGCAACCACAGTTTGGCTGAGCTGCTGCACTCATGGGGCTGTGGAAGAGTTCCTGCACCTTCTACCCGGGTGAGAAGTGCTGCCAGAGGGAGTGTGACAGCAGAGCTTGGTGTTTGGGCATCATAGGGAGGCTAATAATAAGAGTAATAATACGCCCCTACGCTACATTCGATTAAAATTGCAGCATTGAAGGAGAGGCCCTGTGCTGGCCCCAGCATCCAGGTGGCTGTGGTTTCCCTTTGGACTCCCCAAAGGGAGGCAAAACCACTAGACTTTTTCCGCTTCTGTTTTCTTCTACCCTCAGCCAGGAGTTTGGGACTGACACATGGTGAGGAGCGCCAGGAAGCTGTATGGGGACAGTAGGCAGTGAGTGCATGGGAGGCTGCAGGGGAGGGGAAAGAGGACATGCACAGTGGGGGGTGGGATATAAGCTGAAGAACATGGGAAAAGGAGCAAAATTAATACCCTGTTTTGTGCCTCAGCAGGGAGCTGAAGGTGGCTCAGGTGAGGCCGTGGGTGGGAGGCCAAGTACCAGGGTGGGACACAAGGGGGATCCAAACCAGGTGCTGCCCAGAGAGGGCTGGAGGTGACACAGATGCCCAAGCCCAGAGCCCAGCAGTGCCTGGGGCCACCCTTCCATCCGAAGGCTGAAGGGGAACAAACAGGAGCTGTGACACCTTCCACTAGACCAGGCTGCTGCAAGGCCCATCCAACCTGGATTTGAACCCCACGGTTGGGGTATCCACAACTTCTCTGGGCAACCTGTTCCAGTGCTTCACCACCCTCACAGTGAAGAATTTCTTCCTAGTATTTTGATATATCATAAAAACCGGTGCAATAGTATAATATAAACAATGATATTTAATATAAAGGTCATTGTTAGCATAAGAATGTATGACCGTATCTGTGTGCAGCTGTAGCTACTTACATGCTCCAGCTGTCCTTGCAATGCGATTTATTAGGCCATAGCTGAAGGCAGGGGACACAGCACTAACTTTTTGGACAGAAAGCCGAATTTCAGGGTAATTTGCGGCTGGAAGCGGCAGCGACCTCAAGGTCGGCCGGGCCCTGAGGGCAAGGCGTGGCGCCCCCTGGTGGCGGCTGCGGCGCCGGGTGGCTTCTGCCCCGTGTGCTGCCCCTGGGGGTCGGGCCCAGCCGTGCGGGGTCTCCATGGCGGAACAAGGTGTCCGGGGGGGACAGGGTGGCTGTGCCAGCCCCATGTGCTGCAAAATGGGTGCGGGATGCATGTTAGCACAGCCCTGGCAACCACGGTCTTCAGTGCAGGGGCACAGGGGACGATTTCCCTTCCCCCCCTGCTGTGGGCACACGGGGTGATGCTGGTGGGTGAATGGAGGGGAAGAGGGGCACAGGAACTGGGAAATCAGGGGGCGAGTGGGAGAATGAAGGGCAATATCTGCCTGGGCGGTGGGGCAGGGTCAGATCCAGCACTGGGGAGGCCAGGGGGCTGAGCCACCAAGAGCTACCACAAAGTGTTTGAGGACCACGGCCTGGCTGGGCTGGGCAGCTCCACGGATGTTCCTGCGCAGTGGGACACTGGGGCAAATCTTCCAGCGGCCCCAAGAGGTCTAATGCTCAAATAGCACATCTGATTCCACACTGTGGAGCTCAGTCTGAGATAGCCTTTAGGGGCTGAATGCCACTGGTTGCCAGGTACTTCACCCTGGTAAGCTGGTTGAATGGGTGTGCTGTGGCCCACTGCCATATCCATGCAAAGAAAATGAAAAAAAAACAACTGTAGCTCTGCTTTCAGGAAGCTGTGAAGTTAAACTTGCGACTTTTATTACTCACCTAGCAGATTGCTCCAGTATTAAAATCTCCCCTAAAGCATTGCCACCGTTTTACCCCGTGCCCTGTGCCTCCCTGAGCACCCCTGTGGAGCTGGCTGAGCCCCCCAAGAGACCCAACACAGGCAGCCGTGGGATGCTCGGGGCTGGAGCAGCACACTGGCAGGCCCCAGCACACAGATGCTCCATGAGGGTCAGGCACAAGCTAACTGAATGCATAACTTTATTAAATAAATGCTTTGTCATGAGAAAAGACAAAGATCAAAGAGTAACATAAATTATAAGTTGAATAAATAGTATACAGCAATCTTCACTTTTTAATAAAATGTGAGATTTTTTTTTTTTAAGTACAAAATGCTAAACAGAGCATTAAGCTCTTCTTCCATTGTCAGTTTTTCACAAACTGCTTTTTTTTTCCCACCAGTAAGATTATGAGTATTTCTTGTTTACTGGAAAAAAAAACCAAAACAACAAAACCAAAACGAAACAACAGAGCTACCGTATGTATGTAAAGCTATAAAAAGCTACCGTAAAATGTGTAGTGAGTATTGCTTAAAGATAAAAACCAGGCAGGAAACTCGGAATCTGGTGTGTTTTAACAACTATGTTACAACGGTGGGTAACGTGTGCGGTGACGTCTGTCCCGGTGGCAGTGGTGGGGGCTGGTGGGGCTGGGAAGGGGGCCACAGGAGGCAGGGCTCCTAGCCAGGACCAGGACAGCGGTCTGGAAGCGAGGTGAACTGACAGTTCTTTAAATATACAATGCTCCATTTGGGGGAAGAAAAATCAACAACAGCAGGGAAAAAAAAAAAAAAAAAGGAAAAAAAAAAAAGAAAAAAAAAAAAAAAAAACCAAACCAACAGCAAAAAAGAATTTTCATGGGGAAGGTGGAGAAAAAGGGAAGGGGTAGAGAGCGGAGAAATAGTGCAAAATGCTCTTGTACTAGTGGTTTTCGAAGTCCACTGCAGTACAGACAAGGGGTAGCTCAGCCACTGAGTGCCGCTCCCCGGGCAGATGTGGTGGAAGGGCTGTCCTGAGCCATCCTTGTCCTCTCCTTCCCAGCTCACATCCTAGATATCGGCGTGGGCTCAGCGCAAATACCATAGCCAGAGACCCCTGAGCCTCACACCCTCCACCGATGCACAAATTCCCAGCATCTCCTGGTGTGCCTCAACACTCCCCAGCTTCCAAATCTGCCCCTTTTGGTTCTCTCACCCTAAATGCGACGTGGTGCTCCTGGGTGCTGAGAACAGGAGCACCTCCTCACCGCCACCCAAGGGTGACCAACCCCTCCTGAAGTCACTCTCATTCTCAGCCTGACCCAGACTCCAACCCCAGTCCTAAATATTAAGTGCAGCCTGCAAACAGCCTCGTCCTGCTGGGGATCCTCGAGGGAGTGGGCAGCTGGGGGGAGTCGCTTGGTGCCTCATCCTGGGAACTGAGGTGATCTGGGGGGCAAGGGTGGTGCAATCCAAATGTCCATCATCCTCCCCCCAGGTTTGTGGGGACAGGACAGGCAATGCCATTGCAGCATGGGATGTGCAGGGGTGAGGGATGCTGTGTGGGCTGGATTTTGGTGCTCTGGGGTCCCAGGGCCAAGTAGACTTGCGCTGTAGGGAAAGGACAGAGAATCATACTGTGTCCCCTTCCCAGTATCCGTGGTGGCCTCATTGTGACACCACCATGGGGCCCTGTGAGCTAACTATCACCCTGCAAAAGCATCCTCTCCAAAAGGCAAGGTCCATGGGGATCTGCTGCCCTCTGCCTGCTCCCATCCCACCCTGGGGGGCACATCTCCTTTCTCTGCAGCCAAAGGCTTTCAAGTTTTGGGAAATTAAACAACAAAACAAACAAACAAACAACAAAGCAAGATAGCAAGAAAGGAGGAAGGGTCCTGGGAAAGGTGGTACTGGCCTATAACAGTCAGGAGGTTTTTTGCACAGGGATCAGCAAGCAGACAGTGTCAGCAATGGTGACCAGTGGCCCTTGGGGTTAGCACAAACTCCTCCTCCTTCTGCTGTCTTCACCCCATTCTTCACCCCACTTGCACCCCAGCATTAACCCACCACTCTGGTTAAACCAACCCTGTTCCATCAGCCCTGCAGAGCCTGGAGGGGTCCCTTTCTCAGCCCCCGCCATGCTCCCCTCCAGAAACACAGCGGTTACCCCACTCCAAACAGGCGTTTTTGGGAGCGGATCTACATTTGGTGGCACAGGAAGGTGCTTTGTCCCCAGAATGAAATGTGTTCTGCTGGGTCTCCATGGCAGTCCATCTGCAAAACTCACCCCCACTGTCACTTGGAGAGAAATAACCACAGGTGTCCAGTCCTGCCCTCCATCAGGGTAAGTGTCCTGGTGGGGGACCCACTGGGTGCATAGGGCAGTGATGTCATCTCATGGGAGGCTATGAGGGCTCCCAACCTGTGATGGCAAGAAGCCTTCACCAGAATCCCTTAGTGCTGAATCCCCATTGTCCCATCATCACTGGTGGGGTGCTGGTGGTGCTGTGGACCTCTGTTTTTCTCTGCCCAGGTCCAGGAAGCTCAAAGGGGATTTAGGGGTGCAGGAACCTTCCCCCTGAGATCAGCTGTGTCCTTTGGCCAGTGCTGGCTGCCAGCTCCAGCCATGGCAGTAGGATGTGGTTCCCAGTGGGTGTGTTTGCCCACCACAGCACCCAGACCCCATAGCTCCCTTTCCTTTCTTTCCTTCCCTTCACTGCAGGATCTCCTCCCAGCACCAACATCGTGGAGACCCTTGTCAAGGATAAGCAAGAGGCAACAGTCTCAAAATCAAACGCAAACATTAAAAACAACAAATGAGTCAGGAAGGCAGCTGAGGGCTGTCCCAGCATGCCTGAGGCAGTGGGTCTCCATGGTGCGGTGGCTGCTGTCTCTCAACAAGGAGCTGGGTCCCAGGTTAAAGGCAAGGGCCCATCACAGGATCTTACTGCAGGGTGGTGGGAATCAGCCGTGGCAACATCAGCAGTATCCTCAATGCAAAAGGATGGAGACTGGTGTTTTCCTACCCATGCGGAAAGCTATAAACCAGCCTTAACAAAAAAACACGATGCAACAAAGTGGAGGTTTGGTTGTTTTTTTTTTCCCTGGAGCAAACCACATTTTTGGCTGTGAAAAAAAGAAATTAGAAAAATCTCCATAGTTGGTTGTCTTTGTGGTGGCAAAGGGTGGTGAAGAGTTTTGGCCCTGATTCCCCTGTCCCCATGTTGGGATACTTCAGTCTGGACAGTGATGCAGCCCTCAGTGTTGATGGAGCCCTGATTCCACAGGCACCGATACTCCTCCATAACTCTGCTCCTGTGCTTAATCCAGCAGGTTATTATTTGTTTTTGGGAGGGGCAGCATATCCCCGATTACAAATAATATTGATACCTCCGGATTGCAGATTTCAAGGTGAAGTGTTGCAAGGAGGAAAAGCCACATCAATGCACACACACTCTCATACACGTGCATGCAGGTGACGAATGCTTTCACACCTGGATGGACAACCATCAGAGTCCTGCTTGTCCATGACAATTTCTGACCTTCCATTCAAGATGAACTGGACAGGGAAGAATGTATTTCCTTTTTGGATGACATATTTTGAAGTCCACAGATATTTTCTGGGGGTATTTGTGCCATTGCAGGATCTGTGTTTCCCTCCCCAACTCATCTCAAGACACAGCCAATAGTCCCACGCCTCCTCTCTTGACGAAGTCTGCCTGGATTGGGTGCAGTCATTTGAGATGGAAATCAAATCAACTCAAGAGAGCCCCAGCAACATGGGGAGGACATTCCACAGGACTGCAAGGGGGAAGCTGGTGGCCGTAAGATTTTCTCTCAAGACCCTTCAGAAATCAACTAGCTAACACGAAAAAAATATAAAAATAAAAAATGAACCTGCCCAAAACCCTTACTGGAAAATCACCAACTCGGAGGGCTTCCTATATCAGGGTGACCTCTGCTTGTGGCAGAGGGGCGCAGGCAGTGTTGGGGAGAGGTGCAGGACGGCAGGGTGGCCATGGCTGGTTTGTCTCTGGCTCTATCCTTTCCTTGCTGAGTCCTTGTTGTCAAAAGGCTGTTGTAGATTCCGAGTCCTCAGTTTCTTTCTTCAGGGATTATTTTTCTCTCTTCTCTTTTCTCTTCTCTTCTCTTTTTTCTTTACTTTTCTCTTTTTGTCTCTCCTTTTTCATTTTCATTTTCTTTTCTCTTTTTTCTTTCTTTTCTCTCTTTTTACTTTTCTTTCCTTACTTCTTTCTTTCCCTTTCTGTTTTTTTTTTTTTTTTTCATTTTCCTTTCCTTTCTCTTTTTTCTTTTCTTTCCTTCCTTCTTTCTTTCCCTTTCTGTTTTTTTTTTTTTTTTTCATTTTCCTTTCCTTTCTCTTTTTTCTTTTCCTTTCTTTTTTCGTCTTACATGAGATGAAAGGATTCGGAGTCCTGGGGCGTGGGGAGGTGTGGAGGGGAGGGTGGAAGGGAGTCTGGGTAGATAGTGATGGGATGGAGGGAGGGGATGCAGCTTCACTCCACATTGCTGCTGTCAAATGCGTGGCACTGCAGGTCTCCGCTCAGGTAGTCAGTCCCCGGCAGCTTCATGCCGTACTTGTCCACACACCAACACAACCCACGCTTCCGGCCTCGGGAGGGCTTGCACTAGGGAGACAGCCAAAGGCAGAGATAAGGAGCTGGCCACCAGATGCTGCGTGGCTCCCTCCCTGGGGATCAGGCCTTGCCCCTTTCACACTGGCAATGGAATCCCCTGGGTAGGATCTGGCTCCGCCTCTCTGCTTTCAGCACATCCCCATCTGTGCTGCTACTCCAGCCCAGGGTTCTCTGAATTTTCCCCCTCCCTCACCAACTCCTTCAGGATGCTTACTTCCAGCCAGATGGCACTTGTGAGCCATCAGCAAGGCCACTCACCACCAAATGTGTCTGGAGATACTTGCAGCAACAACTTCACCAACCCAGTAGAGGAAAATCTTCCATGCTTCCCACTCAGACCAGCAGCAGAGAAAAGCCTTCCTAGATGGGGAACATTTTACCTGCTTCCTCTTGTAGAAACCCTTGCGGTCACAGTTGGGGAGGTGGACAGCACGGGGGACCATCCGCTGGCTGCTCTTTAGCTCCTGCAGGGACGCTTCCATGTGCCTGCGGCATGGGCCCTGCATGTGGGGAGATCAAGTGTGAAAAGGGCAGCACTTCACAGAACTTTCCAGCTGCAAAAGCCCCAAAGTCCCCCCCACTGGTACCCATTTCCCAGGGGTAAAAGCCCTCCCACAGTCACCTTCCCATGGGAGCCCCATGGATGGAAGGCAAAGGCTCAAACTACCAGCTCAAACTCCTGCCGGAGCTCGGGGATGACGACACGAGGGTGAGCCGTGTTCTCGGCCATGCCCACAAACTTGGCTAGGGTCAGCTTCTTCCGGCGGTCCTTCTTCAGGGCTTCAGCCTTGAGCTCGGAGAGGCGGCCATGCTTGGGTCGGTAGGCCTTGGGTGGGTAGGTCTCCTCTGTCATCTCTGATGTGGTCGGCTCCTCATGCTCTCGGGACTCCCGTTCTGGAAGGGAAAGAGGTACCAAACTGTCGCTGAGTGGGGCTTGCTTTTGCACAGAGCCTCCTCCCCAACCCCAGAGGAGATCTTTGCAGCAGGCATGATAAAAGCAAATAACCACAGAAATCCCTTTCCCAACTGCTGCCTACAGCCATGGCTTTATCCCACTGTGTGGGACTTCACAAGGTTGTTGTGTGACCTCTGAGCTCAGGACAGGAAGGTGTCTGAGGGCATGGAGGAGTCAGAGGTCTAGGATGGTTTCTATATACAAAGGCCATCATTGTTTTTGTGGAAAAACAGCAGTGTGAGGGTCATCCTACCACTAGAAAGGGCCAGATGACACATAAATGAGGCAGAGAAGCCCCTCTTTATCCATGCTGAGGGGATTAAGTGACGAATTCATCTTCATCCTGCCTTGAGGAAGCAAGAGCAAAGGCCAGGAATGCTTGAAGATAAGGCAACTCCAAAGCCAAGGTCAATCACACAGCACAGCAAACATGTGGCTGGGCAGGCACTTCAGTGGTGATACCAAAGATGTGGCTGACAAGTGCTGGGATCTCCAGGGTCCTCAACTTGCAGCCCCACTCATGGGACCAAACCAGCTCCCATCTGTTTGGCATACACCAAACAGCCAGCAAAGCCAAAGGTAACACTGCCAAGTCATGCTGCCTGACTGCCACTGATGGTACTGACAGCAAAGGTGGACCATGTTTAGGTTTTGTTCATGGCACTTGTCTTCCTATAGAACCCCCAGTATAACCTCTGCTGGCAGGATGCAGTCAGGAGCCCTGTGCAGTTATATATAGGAGCAAGCTGGTGACAGTCTAAACTTAGATGACTTGTGACATTTAGTACAACCACCAGAGTAAAAAATGGTTTATTTCTTGACTGAATTTGAACACAGTTTGAAGATCCTGAGGTTCCCGGTCTCCTGACCCCTGGGTCCCAGCATTCTGGTGCCAATGACAAGTCTGTGCTGGGACCAGCAAGTGACCATGAGACAACTCATTGCAGCAGAAGGAAAAACATCAAAGCAGCTGAAATCTGTCCCCGAACAGCATCTCCTGCAACTTCTATGCCAGTGAACCCAGCTCATCCCCTCCTACAGGAGGGAAAAAGGCTCAGGATTAAAATAAAAGCAGATATACACCCCCAACAAAGCAAACAGGATTCTCCCTGCAGACCGACTGTTTTCTGGAGCCCAAATGCAGCACCAGGAGGGAGAAAGGTGAAGAGGATGCCACTGCTGCCCAGGGATGCCTGAGGATGCCCAGCAGGGGGGACAGACGAGATGCTCAGTGGCAGATGGCAGCGCCAGACTGTCACACACACCTCAGCTGGGGGTTTGGAGGTGACCGAGCGGACAGGCTGATCACAGGGTGCCCAGGCCAGCCACAGGTACCAGTCTCCTATTCCTCCTTGCCAAGGTGAACTTGCAGTCTCCCAGTAAAAAATGGAAAGTTTCTCATGGCCACTTATCTGTTAAAGTGGCCCTTTGGTTTTTTTGTTTCCACAAGAACAGCAGTGATCAGCATATCCAATTCGACATCCTCCTAAGTGCCCACGGCAATATAAATAACCCACTAACCATCCCCAGGACTCACACGGCTCCCCAGGACAGGATCATTTTGCCATTTTGCCCCATGATGCTCATATGCTCGGGGTTTTATTCCCTGCTGCAGGACTCGACTGCCTGCACAGATCAGGGCTCCTCTATTCTAAGAGGATGACTGACAGGGGATAGAGAAGAGATTGAGCAAACTGGGAATTAGTCCCCAGAGAATGAAACAATACAAGGTGCAGCTGAAGCATATCCTTTGCCTCAGAAGATACTGTGGCAACTCAAGGTCCAAAAGAAGAGGCGTCTGCAGTGACTAAGCCCTTCCATGGCAATGAAACACGCAGGAATCCCCATGCAGGCACCCACGTCTGGGGCTAGAAAAGGCACTGCCAGGGTATCTCCCTGGGCTGCCCTACAGCAATAACAGGAGGGAAGTTTCACATTGGTGCTGGCAACCCCTCAGTAACACAAGAGGGGCACAGCTCATTTCCTCTGCAGTAACAAGTAAGACACAGCTTCTTAAGGCAATCCTAACAAATAAAAACAAATAACAAATGAAGTGCACAAGGCAGCAAGGATTGAGTCAGAAAAACAGTCTGGGGTGTCCAGTCCCCAGGACTCACCATGCAATTGGTGTTCGCAGCAGCTCAGAGTGCTCACATGGGCAGAAGTTTTACCCACTGCAAGCACCTTGTCCCTCCTCTCCCTGCAAGCTGCCAGCAAGCCAGAAGGAGCTGGGGACTAATGTGGAGCCCTTTCAGCAAGGGGAGATGGGAGCCACAGGAGCCTAGTGCTCTTGCAGACAACTGATGTGCACTAAAAGCTGCTCAGCTCCCAACCCAAGTCCAGTGCTTTCTGCAGGGCTGAAAAAGCACCTGGAACTGACCCCCTTCCTTCTCCCTGGCATGCATGTGTTCCTCCTCAAGTGGGAACATATGCTTGGGATGTCATACAACAAGGGATGGCAGTGATGGGCCTCTTTCATCTGTGACTCAGCAGTGGTGTCTAGTTTGGGTCTTTATATCCCAGTGATAACTCCATGGATGCCTTGAAGGGATCCCTTTCATCCACCCTTTAATGTTTTTTATAGCCTAATTTCCTTCAGCAACAAGGCTGACATAGCTGCTTCTTCTAAACAAGCCGATTTTGACAAACTGAAGGGCAGAGGTCTCTGACACAGAAACTCTTGACAAGCTCTGGGCAGCTGGTGAGAGACCTTCCCAATGCCAAGTGGGAGAGGGAAAGGTAGAGCCAGGGCATGCAGAACTCCTGCAGCCTCCCCTCTCTTCTCTTTCTGGCTGGCCCATCCACATCAACCTGCAGCTGCCCACTGCAGCCAGGACCAGACACTCACGTCAGCATCTCCAGAGCTCCTGCACCCACCTGCCCATCCTCACCCACCAGCTTATTCATTAACCTCTGTCTGCCCCCGGGCTGGCTCATGGCAGGCAGCATTGGCACCGCTGTGCCTCCATGCCTGAGGAGATGCTGGCAGAAGCAACACCCAGTTTCCCCAAATGAGCTCTACTTGTGTCTGAGACTCAGGAAGGAGGCTGGAGTTCCTCCTCCCTCACTGTCAGGTTCTGGCCTGCCACACAGCCCCTTCCCGCCTACACCCATCCGCCTGCCAGCCTGGCAGCTGTCTACAGAGGCAGAGCTTCATCTCTGGGGGCACAAGGCATGGACAAAGCACGCTGCATCTCTGTGGGCATAGGGCATGGGCAGGAGGGCCCTACTCATGGTGTCCCCAGATGAGGGACAGTGGGAAGCAGGAGGTGGGTGGCTTGCACAGCTCCATTCCTTCTCCCCACAACTCAGGAGGAGATCACCTCTTAGTAGAGGTCCCAAGCTTGCTGGCTCAGAAAAATGACACAGAAGAAGGACATTGCTGGCCAAGCTGAGGATGCCCGGCTAACTTGGAGGTGGAATGTGGGCTGTAGCCACCTCAAAGGGATGTTGACCCTAAAGCCAAGGCAGGACACTGAACTCAACTCAGAGCCACCCCATGGCTTCATGTCTGGTCTGATGTGCTGATGCTGAGGGAAAGAAGGGCAAACATCTGGAAAGGCTCTTGATCCAGGCCAGGCCAAAAGGATTGTGGTATTGAGGTCCTAATCCATGAACTCTGGGAGGTAGAAAATACCCACAGCAGAGTGTGGGCTGTCTTCTGCCCTGGGCTGAGGGCACAGTGTCTTCTCCCCACTCCAGGCTAGCCAGAGGAAGCTCCCTAACAGGAGCCACTTCCAACCATTCCCTGCAGAAGGGAAGGGGAGTAGCAAAATACCAGGCACTTTTTCTGGGAAGCCACAAATTAATCCTGTGTTGCTGCCTGCTGTCCTCCAGACACCACCCAGAGCCGACTACACATTGTCCTGCCTCAGATCAAAATCCAGTCTGGTGCTCCTGGGCTTCAGACCATGTGAGGTCTCAACAAGGTGGTGGGTGCATTCACATGGGGGAGTGGAGTGTGAGGGAACACTGCATCCCTTCCTGCTGGCATTACAGAGTGGAGCACAAAGCTTTTTCCGAATGGCTGGGAGGCTTGAATTTCTGTAACACATTTTCATTGGTTTCTGGCAGAAAGGATCTATTGACCACTTCTCCTAATGATCTGTGCTTGTTACAGCCACAGCCCACTGCTAGAAGACTTGCTGTCCTGTTCAACAGCACCCCCAAAAACCACATGCACCTAAGAAGCACAACCACAGGACAACCCTGCTAAACAGCCCTCTTGATTATTATCATGATCATTGTTATTTACAGCATAGGCACTAATTTAATACACCGCTTAAGCAGGAAGGTGTTGGAGAAAGACTTAATGGGGATCTCAGTTAAACCTCTAGCACAGGAACAACACAAATGTCACTGGTGGAGACCTTGAGAATTTGCTCAGTTCTTCCTCTACACCCAAACCCAGCCATCGGTGTTCAGAAGTGCTCATTGCAAATGGGGCTCATACAGGAATTCTGTTCTTAGGTACCTGGCTGGTAAAAACCCTCAGTGAGAATTTCCCCAAGCTGCCTTTCCCACTTGTAGCCACTCCAGAGGAGGGGACATGCTTAATCTACAACAAAACTTCCTGGTATGGGCAGGCAAGTTCCTCCCTGACCTGGACTTACACCTGTGGCCACGATGGGAAAATAAAAGTTCTTCCTTCCTCATCAGCACACAGAGACAGCCACTGAGTTTGCACTCTCAAGATTCAGGCAGGGAAGGGATAATGCAGGCAGCGAAGGGATGCAATGTGAGGAAAGTCATCTCATCTTGCACCCTTTGTCAGCTGGAGAGTACAACTGAGCAAAAGCAACTGACCAACAGAGTCAGCTCATGCAGAAGCCCAGGAGCTTTCACCCACCCAACGAAGAAGAGTTTGTTTACATTCCTGTCGTAGGCACAGCCCCCAGTGCAGTGGTGACTGGCCCGCAGACCCACAGGGGTGGTCAGTGGAGCAGCCTAGGCGCTGTGCCCGGGCTGGGGTCACTGCTGAGACCACCGCCCTGGTGAGGTCAGGCAGTGAGCTCACGCAGCCACCCAGCCCATCTGGCATCCACTGGAGGAGGAGCAGCCAGGGCTGGGGATGGAGGCTCCAGCCAGTCCCTCCACTAGCCCAGGGTGTTGGCTTCCAGAGAGCCAGCTGCAATGTGCCTTGGACTTTGAATGAACTTTTGTGCTTTGGTGGAGTCTTGGCATCAGGCCGGTGCAGTCTATCTGGTAGGGACTAGTGAGCGAGCATGCTGGTAATGCTTGCAGGTGATGAGAGACTCAGAGGAGACACCACACACCAAGGAGAACAGAAAAACAGCAGCCCTGCTGGGACTGCCACCCCACCTCCCACAAGTCTCAGCAATGTGTAACAGACACTTAAAACAACTCTGTGTCACTTAACACCCAAATACTAACACTGAGGTGTTCTGGATGGCTGAAGTCCATGTGTAAGTCATTGCAGAGATGCGGCACCCTCCAAATTGTGACCAGTCCCATCATTTGGCTTGGGTGTTGATTTTAGGGTAGCACGACTTATCTCTGGAAACTCCAGTCTCTTCTCCTGTGACTCCAATGGTCACACTTAGACCTCCAAAGGTGTGAAGTTCAGAAAGGTAACTCCCATCACCTTCAGTCTTGGTCCCCTTGCAGCCTGTGAAGTAGTTCTCATGGGCCAAGCTGTTTTCCAGGCACAAGTAGTAAGAAAGCACAAACCCTATTTCCTTCCCTGGGAATTAGGAACTTCAAGAGCTGTCAAAGGCAGCAAAACACTTTTATGATTTGCAGACTGGGGAGACTGGGGCAGAAGTCTCTAGCAGTCAAAGCACTGTGAAGTGCTCCCAGAAATACCCACTCTGTCCCACCACACCCAGTCACCTACCAAAGACATATGATCAGAATCCAAACAGTCCATGGCTCAAAAGCCACACAAGCTTTTGGAAGAGGGGCTCTGGGGTATTCCAGTATCTTATATCCCTGTGACAACACGGTGGAAGTTGATGAAACCTTACTCCCTTGTTCCACTGAGACAACTTTTAAGGGAAGGATATGGATCAGTATGACCAAGCTCAGAGAAGAGATGGAAAAGCATCCAGAGGGTTGGCTTGGAAGGCTAGGACTTATCTCCATTTTATTAAGCCGAGAGCCAGGAGGATGCTTGGGAACAGCTTAGGAATACCTGAAGAGCCTCAGAGAGCAGGCACTGATGGCAGAGGGATGTGCTATTCTGTGGCCTTTTTTTTTTTTTTCAGGTTATTGTTTGGGCTTTGCTGAACTAGCTTGGAAGACCAGCTCTTTCTCAGGTGATTAATGTCTCCTCAGCAGAAAACTGTGGATGCAGATTCTGCTGTATCAGCTAAGGCTCACCTGCAGAGCATGAAAATCAGGTGCTTGGGCTGCCCCCAGGTTCACACAGGATTCATGGGAAAGGGAGATCATCATCCTGATGACCTCAGTGTCCTCATACAGAGCTGGATGGGGGAGAAATGCAGCTTGGCATGTGGGAAAGGAGCTCTTAAGGGAACCAGCTCATGTTTTGGTCTGCTCTGGAAGTGCAGCACCTATCTGTAGGAATGGATCTCTGGGTCAGTACCACTTCTCCACAGTGCCAGCAAATGCTGTGGATGTGGGAGAGGTACAGCTATGGGAACAGGAAGGATCTGTGTTGCTCTGTGCCAAATGGTACTTTCCTGAGCTGCCCTTCCTCGCTATAGCCACAAAATAAAACTCTCTGGGAGAAACCCTGTAGAGCAAGGACAAAAGCAGGTTTGGATATGGGGAGCTCCATAATGGAAGCCCCTTCCCTACATGTTGCTAGTTGTTAGTTCAGCAGTCTCCAGGCATCCATGTTGTGCTGAAAGAGCCAAGCTTAGGCACCAGCTAGTGGGCTACACTGGTGCTGCCTTGAGATGTAAAAGCAAAGACTGGGGCTCACCAGGAGGCACTGTCTCTGTCTGTTTCTCTCCAAGGAGTTCCCAAATCTGTTTACAATCAGTTTTCCATGCAGGTATGGGAATTTGCAATGCACATACAAGACACACCAAGACCAGGTGAGGGTCTGAGTCAACAGGAAGCATAGCCAGATACTCTGGGTTCTCATGACAATGATTTCTGTCCAAGAAACAACCCAAAATGTCTAACCAGTAAAAGAATTGGGAAACTTTCCAGAGTTTCTCCCTCCAGTAAGATAATGAACAATCACCCATCCATTTCAATTAAATGATGCCTGATATGCACCATCTTGCAAAATTGCAGGCACTCTGCTGCTAGATAGCTTCTTGTATCAGCCTGACATTTCCTGAACAAAGTTATCTTCCAGAGAACTGAACTGGCAAGTGGAGGGGAAGGAAGTATTGCAGGATTAGATCTATATCAAGAAGCTCCTGTTGCTGATGCATTGATGATAGGAAGATAAAACGTATTTCCTTCACATCATCTGGAGACTGCAGATGTTCCCCATTCCATATGCTGAAACTGGAGAAGAAGCTGAGAGCTGAATTATGACCCACAGAAATCTAAATAAATCATCTTTCAATATCAGAGTGACCAAGACATATTTTTCCTTCCTGGAATGGATGAAATAATCCAGCCTTTCTCAGTCTTGCATCTTTTCCAATAAATCCACCCTAGTGGCAGATTTCATTGGTTGCAATAAAGGTGACAAAACCCACACCAAGCTGCCAAGAGACTAGGAGCGGAAAAGAGCAAACAAGGAAAACTCAGAGAAGACTGCATGACAGTCTCTCCCTAACTGACAATATAGGTGTGGAAAATCTGAATTAGCTCCTGACAGACACCACTGAATGGTTTACCAGCATTTCCTCCATGGGGCTTATATGTGGCAAAAAAATGAGAACACATATGCTTTAACATTTTTTGAATGAAAACAAAAGATTGTTTATTTTGATCATCTGGCCACCAGAGATGACTTGGAAAAAAATGTTGCTGCGCCCATAGAAATGAAGGAGGTGTGATGGGTTGGAAGAGAACCTTAATAGTGTCCATCAACTGTCATTATTGTATGAGAAAGAAGCAGGCAGAGGGACTTTTTTGGATGTAGGCAGCTCAACATCAGCAATGGAGGAAGTGCAGCTAGGGAGAAGGAGTAGGTCATTTGGCCTCTTGGACTATGTGGGCTTGTCTTTCAAACTCAGGTGAAGACTGGTATCAATATACATGAGACATCAATAAACCTGGACTTAAAAGCAGGTTGTGCCATGATGTTGATGTTATTTTGATTTCTGAAACCCAAATATTACAAATCATAGTAGAGTCAGGTGCTAAGAAGGCCTTAGAAGCTGACCCATAACCAAAAGAATGCTGCTGGTGGCTATCAAGAGCTGGGATGTCAGTGTGGACATTGTATCCTTTTACTTTAGGAACAGATAAAATTAAAAAGAAAATCCTGTATTAAAGGAGATGATCCTGAAAAAACCATGTCCTACCAAAAATGCAGTCACTACAGCTTATGCCAAGCTCTCTGGCCTGCTTATGGCTGAAGGCGGCTTTTGCCTTTTGTACAGGGTTTTGAATCTGATTTAGTTTCATGTTGAGCAGAAGTTTTAACAACTGTCCTACTGGAACTGGATCCAGGAAATGCTGCTCCTGCTAAAGACTGGTGGTTGCCATCCCAAGGTCTGTCCCTACAGATGGTTACTGAGGGTTTCTGTTGGTCTCAACAGCAGTCGGGAACTGGAACAGCCAAGAAAGCCAAATCCTTTGCTCACCCCAAAGAGAGAGAAAAAGGCACATCAAGGCGTAGTGGAGATGCACCTGTGTCAGGTGCTGAACAAGAACTGGTACAACACCAAAAGTATTTCAGATGTGCAGCTGTGATTGCAAACTCCAGCCTAGCCTGGATTAACTTCTAGGCTGTCAGCCTCACTTTCACAGTATTGCTTTAAACCAGATGGAAAAGCTATGTGAGATCATCCATGGCTCATCTCTGTGTCAGCACTAGATGACACATCATCACATGCACCGTCCATCCTGACTATTACCACCTCTGAGGGATGAGATTTCCAATCTCTGCCCTCAGGACTCCTTTCTTAGTGGCTCCTCTCAGAAAGCCTTTGTCTGCAGTAGGCCTGGCTGTTATTTAATCTCTCAGTACACGTAAAGTAGGACGGCAAAAAAGTACCAGAAGCTTGACATTCACACTCTGACAATATTGACAAGGAGAAATTTGCCCAAGCTTGATCCTAATGGCTGACTCTTGCCTCTCTTAGCCATTTTTCACCCTGTTCTTCTGCATACACTAAGCAACTTCTTTTGGCCCAATATGATGCAAACATGCTTTTGAATGCTAAAAAAATATCATGGGTCTCTTTACGAAGAAAAGGGTACAGACCTCCATTTTTGAGTCTGATATTCCATGAAAGACAACTTATCACCGCTTGCCACAGGTCTGGAGCCTTTCTGGAATGGTAAAATCCTTTCTGCACTTTGTTGTTTGTCCTGTAATCTCAGGCCACCGCTGCTTTTACAAAACCAAATAAATGGACACTGAAATGGTTATGAAATGATGCAGTAAAATTTCACCCACATCTGCTATTTCATCATGAAGGAAGGACACGCAAGTGCAAGCAATGACTGTATGGCACTTTGAATTTAGATATAATTAAAATATCTTAAGACATAGAAGTAGCTGTGGCAGCACCATAATTGATGGCTGGACAGGTACAAGACATACAATTCTTCCCCAGTAAAACTTTTCTTCTTTTCCAGCATCTCCTTTAAATTAGGAAGTGAAAGCCAGGTTCCATAGTTTTCACTGGCTTATTTAATTACAGATTTTCATCATTAGTCTAACACATAACATCTGATTTAAGCACGAATAAGAAATGGTGCTGTTGATTTGTCTTCTGATGAATTCCATCTGTATTTGGAAAAATAAAATACTTCTACTGTTTTTCTACAAAAAAAGAATTATGAATATTGGCCAACTTTGCCCCCAAAATTACCTTTAATTACCTTTAAGAAACACTCTTTCTGTTTAGCTAGCCAATCATTTCCTTAAGTATTTGTCAGGATTACCTTCTTGCCCTTAAATAGCAACCAGACAAGTTATCTCCATCAACGTAACAGTTATCTCCATCAGCAAGCCAGCGGTGTCCATCCAACAAGCAAACAAACCAAACTGCAACAATAGTCCTCGAGGCTTGAAGCTCCAAAGAGCTCTCCAACTCTACCAGAGCCAATAGCCTTTGCTTTGGCCCCCCAGTCCTTCGAGGACTGAGGCAGCTGGTTCCCACTGAGGGGAGAGGTGCCCAAAAGCCTTTGATTCTCTGGCCCTAGAGGAAAAGTGCTCAGCATCTTGCAGGATCAAGACCTGCCAGGCTAATAGGGAACAGTGTGCCAGTTTGCTGTGGGAGATATTGACTCCCCCTTCTCACATTCTGCATGGAAGAGACAGTACCACTGGGGTGGTTACAATGAAGAATGATGGGAATATCAGAGGGGTCTGGAGAATAAGGACAACAGTGAGAGCAAGGTTTTGTGCATGCACACACAAGAAATGCCCACTGACTTCACAAACATAAGTTTAACATGCATCCTCAAAGTTTAACCTGTTCACCAGAGTCTCTCTCTTACACTTGTCCTGGAAACATCACAAACAGACAGAAGACTTACCAAAACATGCTGAGAAATTGATTCCTTGAGAGCAAATTTGCCCATGACAAATCACTGGGAGCCCCAAATTTCTGCAAACACATTATGCTGGCTCCTGCTGGGATTAACTTCAAGCAGTGGATTGACATGAACACTAAGGGGTCCCCTCAGATCACTAGCATCAGAGCCACCTCAAAAACAACATCTTGCTGAGAGCTGCCTTGGCTACACAGCTGAAGGCACAGAGTGTCTTGTGGGAGTTGAGTGGTGAGGGGATGGGGGATGTCACCAGATGTGACAGGACCCTTCCAGGATGACCTGAGGCATGAATCATGAACCATGCCCAGTGATCTTAAATGGGCAGCACCAGGATCCAGGAGCATTGGCACAACTGCTACCCCACTCCATGTCCCACAGGCAGCCCTATGTACCGCCCTGGGGAGACTCAGTGTGGAGGCTCATGCTGGACCCAGCAGGACAGGTCTTAGGGGATTCCAGCATGGGGGGTCAGGTATCCCTCTCCTCACTAGCAGAGTCTCTTCATGCTTTTGGCTATTCCTGTCCTGATGATAAACAGATACTATCTACTTTTTCCCTGTAAAAAACCTCCTTATAAATGACTAGGTGGTTATCAGGCTGGCTGCCAGTGAGTTCACACAGGCCAAAGACAATCTTTGGATCATCTCTGACGTCTGACGTCTGTATGAACCATATCCTTGAGTCTTGTTGCTTCCTCTGCTCAGTGCTGGAGGTTGTTTCTTCTGTCTTCAGCTGCTACATCTCAGCAAATGTGCCATATTTTCCCAATTCAGTTATTCTTTCACACCTTCCTGAAGGCCAGTTGCTGCTGCCTGAGCAGAGAGAAGTTTGCAGGATCCCAGAGACCTCAGTGCCCCTGGCACCATCTCCTCCACCTATGATACCAGGCATCACTGCCCTGGCAGGTGGACTGGCTGCCCTTTGCAAGTCACAACTTCTCCACACCTTCGCTCTGAAGAATTTGCTTGGCATGGAAAAATTTGCCCTCAAGAAATCTCTCAGGGTATTATTTTAGTCTGGCCAGAAAACACAACCCACCTCCAAGCACAGGGGTTGAGTTTGGATCCACACAGCTGGCTGAGAGGAGGATAGATCTTGCATCTATCTCCTTCCTCACCTCCCATTGTTTGATATGCTCACCTGGTGCATCTCATTTCTGAACCCTGAGTAGGAGGATAGGGTAGGCTGATCTGTATGCCAATATCTGATCTTGATGGCAAAATACCGATGTGCCAGTCATAACTAGAACCTCTGCATCTAAGAGAGGTTTGCGTGTGCTGCCTGGAAACCATTCTGCCTCCAGAGACAAGAATGCTCCGTGTGTGTGCTTGCACACATTAAATGTTTATGCAGGCCTGTGTGGGTGTGTGAACACAGGTACATGCGTGCGTATGCTCACACAGCAGCCCACACCGAGGGGCAGGTGTGCTCCAGCCAAATTCTTCACTTATGTCTGGCCTTGAATTTGCACTAAGCGCTTGGGTTAAAAAAAAAAAAAAAAAAAAAAAAAAAAAAATGTATGATTTGCTGCGCCACGGGCACTTTTGTCTGCCCTGTGAGTTAGCAGACGGAAATGAACTACAACTGTTCTTAGCAGCTCACCCTGCTGAGCAGAGGACAGAAAGTCCCGGAGCACCTGAGGTTCCCGCCACCCTTCCCAGGCTGCTCCCAGGCTTTTCAGTTTGCATGAAGAGTTTTGGGAAACGCTGCTGCTATAACAGCTCCCGCAGCTACTCCTGCCTCTGCGGCTCTTTCGGCCCGGGGCGAGCAGAGCTTCCAGCGGTCGTTAGGAGGAAGCAGAGCACCGCTCTCAGTGTGCAGCAGCAGCGCCGGGTGCCGCCTCTCCTCCTCTTCCTCCCCCTCTGCCCTGACACGTGTGCCAAACTAAACGACAAAAGACACTGGGGGATGTCTGTGAAGCTGGCACAGAAGGTACCCAATCTCTCCTACCCGCTTCTGTCAAGCCTGAGGGGACACCCCGCAGTCAGGCAAACGCTTCCAGTCGCACATGACTGTGCTCATGTCACTGACGTGCCAAAGCCGCGACGATCATCTGGGCACAGGATGCTGCTGCTGCTGCTGCTGAAGTGTCGACACAAGGAGGCACAATGGCGTCCAGCATCCCTCAAGTTTGCAGAGGCTCCCATTTGAGACCAGCCGTGTGGTGGTGCAAGCTCTGGAGGGGCTCCCTGCATTGACCTGGAGTGGGTCCAGCGCTATGTTGACCGTCGGGGCCAGCTTTATCATTCAGGCACGCACGCACGCACACACGCACACACGCACAGAGCCACGTCTTTTCTCCAGTGAACTCTGCTGGCACTCGGCAGGAATTTCATTTGGATCAACTACTTAATATTCTCCCTCCTTCCTTAGAAACCAGGCTGCTGAAAAATCCTTCCAGCCAAGGCCCCTCCTTTCCTGTTTGAACCACCCCATCCCTTCCTCCCCCGTACACACACACACCGCAGAAACCCAGCTCTCTTGCTGGCACCTGATGGATTTCACCTTTTTTTTTCTTTTTTAAAGTATATTGTTATTGTTGTTGAAACTCCAGATCAAAAGAAAAATGGAGATTTTCCTGTTTTGTATCTGAAGTTTTGCAGGCCTGTTGATACTAGCTTTCACCTTGACAGCTCGGAGCAGCTTCACACAATGGACCTGCCGCTCACACCAGCCGGGTCCCTCCCAGAGTGACACGTGCACAAGCCAGCGCATCCCGAGTGCCCTGCTCCCTTGACCCCTGCCCTGACCCTAACCCTCACCCCGGACATCGGCATGGATCTGCCCACCTGCCTCGCTACATCCCCTTCACTCGCCGCTGCAGCCCTGCATCCCCAAATGCAGAGTAGGAGAGTACGGGAAGGGGGAATAGGGTGTGGCAGGGAATATGTTGCGGAGCAATAAAGGACAGCACCAAACATAAGCCTCAGGAAATTTGGGCTCGGCAACACTCCTCCTCCTCCTCCTGCTCCTTTCAGCTGATACAGCAAGATGATTTTCTTAGGGCTAATTCTGGAAACCCCCCCTTTCCCCTCCTGGTTATCGTTGGCTCACGGTTTCATGAGGAAACTTGCCAAGTCTTGCTCGCTTTCTAGAAAGAGAGCAGGAATGAGGGAGAAGGAAATATTTGACAACCTTTGTTTTTCCATGAGCCTTTTTAGGGCAGCAGGCTCCAATCTGTGCCCTCCGCTCCCCAGTGCTCAGCCTGACCTTGCTGTCTCAGCAGGAGGAAGTCTGGCAGGAGCACAGGGGAGAAAAATGGAAAGATGTGGTATATTTCAAAGGAAACCTAAACAAAACAGAGAAAACCCAGAATCCTGCAGCCTGTGCCATAAATGAAGCTCATTCATGTTTTTTTACCAGGAACAGTCAATTGCAGACGTGATATTTGGCTTTCAGTAAAGACAGTGTCTGACTGCTGTGGCAAGAAGGACTACAGGGACCATCCTGTCAGTACCTACATATCCATCTACTGAAAACAAGCCCTACTAAGGCTCTTTAATCCCACACTGGCTTTCATTTCAGATCTCTCAACAAACCAGGAGCACATTCTGCACATTACCTCTAGCATTCCTCAGTACCACTGTGCCCAGCATACATATGAGGAAACTGAGGCATGGTAGTACCCACAAGCATCTTGTCCCCAGGCAAGATATCTGCTCTACAGGAGAGCTAAGCCCAGCTTCCCAGGCTCTGGATCTTGCAGTACAGTTTGATGCATTTCCACCTTGTCTATAAGGAGGAAAGCATCTGCAATTTTAAACTTGGCCAGCACGAGGGCAGAAATAGATAGAAATGCAGTTTGATCTAGTCCTTGCCACTGTCACATAGTTTATTTTGCAGAGTGCTGATTTTTTCTCAGTGGTTCGCTGCTGAGGGCCAATTTTGGTCATTGATAGATGGGAGGGCCAGGCCAGCTTCCCCAGTGCACAGTCCTTGTACTGCTCGCCAAACTGGCAGAGGCCAGAAAGTTCAAGTCAAACTTCATTTCATTTCTTGCCCTGTTGCTTAGAAACATGCCTATGAAAATATACTTTGTTCTCACACGCTACCCAAATGCCAAGTGACTTTTTTCCCCCGCTCCTGTCCTCACGAATTCCTGATTTATTTTTTATTTCTTTTTTGCAATTGCACAAATCTCAAGAGGAGCCTGCTGGTCTCCTGTGGCCTCTTGCAGCAGCCTTTCCAGTCCAGGCTCATCTGCTGTCTTCGAACAAAACGTGTCAAAAAGAGGCCCCTGGGGCACTCAAGGAGTCCAAACTGGAAGTGCAGGTAGTGCCAGGGGGTTGGATTGCAAGACAAACCTGCCACCGCTTTCCTCTCCCTCTCCTTGTTCATTCAACGGGTGTTCCCCATCCCAGGAAAATCAAAAGGAGCAGAATTACAAGGGAGCTGGCTAAGGTTTTCACACAAAGCACCTGCTAAAGGACCAATTTCTTTGGGAAGTGCAAAGCAAGTGAAATGGAAGGAGATTCATGCTGGGAGCCAAACACCAAAGCTTTTTCAGGTGTCTGTATGGGGCACTCTCGCCACAAGCACAAGGATGGGCCCTGCTGTCCTGCTGAGTTTCAGCTGCATGGCTTTGCCTTCCCAACCACACTGACCACACCGCCTTCCCCTGGCCGCGCACACACACGTGCAGAATAAATAAACACTGGGATGACGTGCTCTGGGATACTTCACATATCTCTGCTGACAGCGGTTACTGCCCAGCTTCCCGGGCTCCATGGCAGCACCTGCTCCCTGTGCAGGTTGGCTCCCAACCCTCATCCCTTCTAGCTTCCCTTCAAAAAACCCAGTCTCAGCTTTGCTGTTTCTGGCAGATTAAAGGGAGTTTGGACATCCGATGTCATTCAAGGGAGGGGGGAAGTTATTAAACACAGAATTTGGTTTTGCTCTGAAGGATGGGGCGTAGCAACGCAACCACTGCCTGCAAGCAGCAAGGGGGAAAAATAATAAAAGCATCAAGATTTATTAGGTGCTAGAAAGGAGAAATGGATTCCCGTTGCATGGGTACAAGCAGACGCTTGCTAACAAGTAGAAGTGACTTTTTCATGGACCAAAAAAAGTGAGGGGTTCTGTTTGTTTTGGGTTTTTTGTTTGTGTTTTTTTTTTTGTTGTTGTTTGTTTGGTTTTTTGTTTTTTGGTTTGTTTTTTTTTTGCCAAGTGGTCCCCCGGACATATACACACCTTTCCTAGTTCCCCTTCACACCATGGCAGAAATACAGATGTATTTGGAGGAATATAGGGAATGTGTCCTTACACAAGCTAAAGGATCCAGAAATGGGAGTGAAACGAGTGCCAAAATGAAGGAGCGCTTTCTTTCATGCTTTTGTCACGTGCAAGGTGCAAATATTTCAGAAGCTTGGCCTTGCAGTGGTACTGCCGTGCTCACCTTCATGCTTGCTTTTAACCTCTTCTTTCCCGTTATTAGCCACACCACTATTATTTTTTGCAAACACGTATCTTGTCCCTAATGCACCTGCTCTCTTCACCACCCTGGGCTAAAACCCACCATCCAACAAAGATGTCCAGCACCTGGCAGCCAGGAAGAGCGGGCTGTAGTGATTCCAAGGAGGAAGTGTGAGGCAGAGCAACAAACCTAGGGGTGGCTGAGGACTTTGGGAATGGGACAATTGGTTGTAAGGAGATACCCTGCTCTCCTCAGTACTTCCATCTGCAGAGATCAGCTTGGACCCCAGAGCAAGGAGGAGGATATGGTGATAGAAAGGTGTCAGGGAGAGGGTTGAAGACAGGGATGAAGGAAAGATGTAAAGGATGCCACTGGGGAAGGACTGGAATGCAGCTGTGAAAAAGAGGGTGCATCTGGGAAGTGGGGAAAGAAAACCTTTCCACTGGAGATGGGACAACGAAGAGGCGAGGGTGGGGGAGGCTGTGAGATGATGCAACAGGAGGTTTGACAAGAGCACAGATGGAAAGAGGGATGGGAAAAGTGGCAGGGGGCATGGAAGAACAATTAGGGGAATGGAAGAGTACCCACAAAGATGGAAAAGCAACTGTGGATGTGGATGGAAGAACAGCTAAAAAGATGTAAAAGTAGCTGGAAAGGAGGAAAATCAATAGTGGGGTGAAAGAGCAGCTGGGGGAAGTGGTGGTGGAGGAGATGCAGACAAAATGATGGGAAAGCAACCAGGGGCTTGGAAAAGCTGCTCGTGGAGGGGGTGGGGAGGAGAAAGAATGGGGAAATAGCTAGAAAGATGGAACAGCAGCCAGGGTGTGTAATTGTGTGAGAGAGAGAGAAAAATCAGGCAGAAAGACAGAAAAATAGCCACAAAGATGGAAAAGCAGCTGGTGGTGGTGGAGGGGAGTGGAAGAGCCGGGAAGGCGAAAAAGCACACGGCGGGGGAAGGGAATCGAAGCGCGGGGGGGCGGGGGGGGATGGAAAACCGGACGGAAA
>VZRN01000474.1:217296-230232 GCA_013397935.1 Dasyornis broadbenti | reverse complement strand
GGGTGTGGGGGGAAAGTTCAGATCTTCACGGTTTAAGAAAAAAAAAATGCAAAGTGGTTGCCATTGGGTTGCAGGTCAGCCTGGGCTGCAGGGAGTCTGGATGGGAGAGGTCAGGGCTCTGAGTTTGGGGAAGAAGTAGAAAATTGAGTTAGCAGGGCCTGATCCTACGTGCTGTACCCTGTGCTGGCCGGGCGTGGGCCCCCAGCTGGTGCCTGGGTAGTGGGCGGCCTGGGGACCCTCGCAGCACCCATGCGCTCCAAAGGTGAGAGCAGGAGGAGATGGCTGGGTGCCTGCCAGGGAGCTACTCTCGCCCACCCGGGCGCAGGAATGAGCCTTTGTGTGTGCAGGCTGCCCAGCCCTCCACTCCTGTCCCTCTGCCCCGGGGTTAGGTTTAAAACCGCAGTGAGGCTTTGCCCTGTGCCGGGGTGCGCCCCTGCCACCCCCAAACCGCAAGGGTTAACACAGCCGGACAGTGAGTGAGAGGGAGGGCTGGGCTACTTGTAAGGACTGTGTTAGATTCCTCTTTGGAAAAGTTCGCCGTTGCTTAGGGCATGCCAGAAAAGAGGGGAATTTTGCCATGTGAAGTCCAATTTGCACGTTTTAACTCATTCTTTTGCCTCTTGCCCCGCACAAAATGGGGGGCGAGAAGAAAGGGGAAAAAAAAGAAAAAAAAGCTCTTTGCAGCGCACATCCCCTGACCTGGGCAGCTTGGGGTTTGTTGTCTTTTGTTCCACCGCTGCATTCCTCAGGGTTACAGTTCTCCCGGCCCTGGTCCTTCTCACTTGCCTCCCTTAGTTCTCATTCATCGCTAGGAGCGGGGAAGCTGGAAGTGTAGGGAAGGGAATCTCCAAAACTGGGGTGTGCAGCCCCCGCAGCTGTGCTCAGGGGCTACACCTGGAGCAGGGGGATGAGCTGAACCAAGGGTGGGAGTCTGCTCAGAAACTCAAGCACGGGGGCATCTGCCAGGGCAGTGGGAAATTCAAAGGGATCAGCCAATTCTGAGTGTGGTTTATGTGCGATTCAAGTCAACCTCCCTTCCACACAGGCACACACTCCTCCAAAGCTTCATATTCCCCAGGTTTCTTTTTAGATCAGTCATCTGTGCAGCTGCATTGCAAGGATTTTGCCACTAGAATGCACCCTTATCTATGTTAAGAGAACGGATGGTTGCTTAAAAGCATTAACTCCTTCTCCTCCAAAATTTCCAGCTTAAGACTTTCTTTGCACCTCTCAGGCATTCCTTGTTTTACTCATTTCTACCCCATGTGGACTCAATAGTAAAGATCAAATTCCTCCTGTTCTAACCCCTTGCCCTTCAAAAATGAAGGCCACGTTTCTAAGCTAGGTGTTTTTTTCTTTTCTTTCTACCAAGACTTTTTCCAGAGATTTTATTTATTACTACCTGAATCTCTGCTTAGATTGCAGTTAACTGAAAAAAAAAAAAAAAAAAAAAAAACCCTTTAANAAAAAAAAAAAAAAGTCACCTTTACACCTTTAAGGTAAGAAAAGCACTCCCCAGGGGTTTTATCTCGAAGTGCTTTAAAATGGTTTCTCCAGTTGACACTTAGGACTTTTACAACATATTAATTGCATCCTGCCGCTGGTTTTTATGAGAATCTGCCACTGGTCTGAATGGGTGCTTTGCAGAAAATAGCACCAGGCAGAGAGTGTGCACTGTTCACTTGGAGATCTGGAAGCACTATGTGAGAGGGCTTAGGGCAGGAGAAAAATGGCTTTCCTCATTCTCTCATCCACCCTGTAAGAAACAGTGTGCCCATACTAATACCTGGTACCGAGACAGCGAGAGTATCTGGAGGGGTGGAGGAGAGGTTTCACTCCCACTCCAACCTGTGAGACACAAAATGGTGAGGCATGTAGAGAACTGCCTCCATCAAGCCCAGCTGCAAGCCCTGGCATGGGAGGCTTGGGCACGGCTAGATTGCCACAGGGCAGAGATCCTGCGAGGGATCCCAGGGGAAGCTGCTCTAACTTAGGGCTGTCCAGGAAATTTCTCTTGGGCCAAAACCCAGATCGTGTGAAGTTGTCTTGCAGCCACCCTCATTTCACTCCCGTGCTGTGCTGTGAGGACCACTCATCCACAAAAGCTTGCCTGGAAACTGAGTCATATCCTCAGCCAGAAGATGACAAGATTTTAGCCATGAGAGGTGCCCTCTTGGCAGATTTTCCCCCATTTTATGAAAGCAGTCTCAGCCTTGGGGGGTCTTAGGGGGATACCACCTGTACTGAACCAGTGTGCCCAGCAGTTGGGATGAAGTTGCGAACGACCCCTGGTCTGTGCTCTCCATACTCTTCACAAGGTCTGCCTTTGTGGCATCTTCTGCTGACACCAAAATACCCCCACTGCCCTGGGAACATAAGACAGCCACAGGACAGTGTGCAGCGTATGGCTGGTCGTGAGCTGTTAGGAGAGTGTGCAGCTAACAAAGATCACATTTCTCCTGGCTTGTGCTCTTCCAATGGAGATCACAATCACGTTTTATGTTTTTAAGATGTGCTCTGTTATTTCGAGGGAGTGAACAGAGAGCATTCAGAGGAAACCAACATTTCTATTAGTGTCTTCTAGTGTATTTCATTGCTATAGGCTCTATGTGTTATATACAGCTGTACTGTAAAAAGAGAATTATTTGGAAAGCAGGTACTGTTCTTAACATCTCAGATATGTTGCACTTCATTATGAAAGTCTCTAATATGCAAAAGCACTGACTTTCCTGGGGATGATAAAGAGGATGGAACACATTCTGTAATCAGTTTGGGCTAATCTGTGTGTTTCGGAAGCACTTAGAACATAAAAAAAGTTCTGCAAATCTAGAAAGATTAAAAGCTGAATGACAGATACAAAAATGAGATACTTTTTTTCTTCTCCCTCCAAAACCACAGTCCGGTTTTTGTAGATCTGAAACTCATTAGCAAAATAATGCTTATACAGGAGAATGTATAATTTTTTTTCATGAGCAAGCATTAAAAAACACTGAAATAAAACAGTTGTGAAATCAGGTGCCTGCAGCCTTGTTCTGAAAAAAAACCCCCAAACCAATACTTCTACAATCCTTGGAGGGAAAAATGACAAACAACAAAAGTGGAACTGATGGGACAAGTCTGAGACAGAAGTGTAGAAAGGAGAGATGAGCAACAGCAGGAGGTGCAGATATCGACACAGTATTTCACTTTGTATGGAGACTGCGTTGAGTGTCGAAAGTAAAATGTGATTTCTTCCCAAGATATTTGTTCTTCCCATGGACAGTGCCTTCTTGCTTGTGATGATAACCCCAAACAAGTGTTCGCAGCTTCATGCTGGGAGCCCCTTTCCAGCAGGATCCAGCAGCCCATCCCACAGCAACGGATGTAGTAGAGCTAGCGAGGGCTAGGTGGCATACTGGATACATTGGAGAGTCACCTCCAAGGACTTCGTTCCACATCCAGCAAGGGTTAGGCTGAATGAAATTATCTCTTTGCAAGCAGCTTTCTATGTCATTAAGAAAACAAAGCAACCGATGCTTCCAGTGAAGACAGCATCAATGTTTTGCTTTCTAACATGCCTCATGGGGGTATCAATTTTAAACCACATGTAAAAATGGAGTCTCCCCCAACCAGATCAGCGCCTGGGTGTTCTGTGGGGCTCTGTTGGCTCTGTTTCACTTTATCAGGGCTCAGCTGCCAAGATTTCCAGCAGTGACGGGTGACTGGGGTGCCTCCATCTCCCAGTGGCCCTCACAGGTCAGCTTGGGGTGCAAAGTAGGGGGATTCAGTAAGCGAGGGACATCAGATTCTAGGCATCAGGAGGTCCTTCCTCAGAGCCTTCCACAAGGACTGAAGCATAAAGGCTATACTGGATATTTAAATGATAAAGGCAGAAATAGCTCAGGGGACAAATTCCTCTTGCCTGAGCACAGACAAAATTAATTTTTTCTGCTAATGGGGAAAAGACAGATGTTTCATCATGAGCAGACAACAGAGGTTCCCCTTTGCACCTTCCTGGCCAGAGTGGAGAGCAGAGGTGATTGTGTTGCTGATGGTTCTAAAGGACCCGAGTGTGGGGCAAGCAGTTCAGTGCCCCTCCCAGCACCATGCATGGTCCAGCAACAAGTAGGGCTGCTAGTCTCCTGCCCCACTGGCCATGCATGCCATGGCCATGGGGTAATGTATGTTCCTGCTTCCCTGGGACATTGGGAAAGTGCAGTCTGGCTCTGGGGAGAGATGCTCGATGACTGGGTATGAGTTGCAAAAGAAGCTTCAGTTTCCCTTATCTGTGCAACAGGACTGCTGAGGCTTCTGCGTCTTGGAGGGGACAGGGTGGGCTTAAAAGGGCTGTCTTTGTAAGCGGCTGGATATCTTGTCAAGGTGCTCTGCAAGCTGGAAATATCCATGTGATTCACTCACTTTCCACCTCCACCTTCCCCCGCTTCATGCTGCCCACATTGTTTCTTTGTTATTAATTGTTTTAGATTCAGACAATGCCTCTCCTTTGGCCTCGGGCAGACACACTGGCTGAATCACTAAAACACTTTTAACACACATCTGCTGAGGCAGCAAAATCCAGTATCTCCTCTCTTTTTCTGCCTCTCCAGTATCACAGTCAAAAAGTGACTGAGACACAACGTAGATCTGAAATTGGCTGAAAAGGGAAAGTGCTCCCAGCTGAAGTGCAGAAAACACCTGCATCTAATAAAAACAAATGAGAAACATAATCAATAACCAGGAGAAAAAGTAGTGTAAATAAAAGAAAGAGTATAAATTCAGATGGTCTCTGGGAAACTTGAACAGATGCTGCAGTCTGCTGTCTTCTGGAGGTATTGTCTAATTATTTACTGTGTAGTGCAGTAAAATACAAGGGGTCTCTAGCATAGACTAAGGTGCTCTAGAAACCTTGCTGTGCGTGTGGGTGCCATGGTGATGGGTGATGCAGAAATATGATAGGTTATTGCTGTGGCAGGATAGGGGCATTTCCTAGAAGAAGGAGTTGTCCTAAGAAGGATAGTCCTTTCTGTCCTTGTAAGGTTTTACATGTTCTGTTATGAATATTTGGATAATGATTCAAGGTAGAAGATATGCTTAGAGTTGACTGAGAATCTCAAAGTCCCTTACAGGCTGTGTTGGGTGAAGGTGGGATGTCCTTTGCCTCTGTGGTCATGTATCTGCTGCTGGCCCCATGAACAGCAGTGAGCAGTACTTTACTTTGAGAAGATGACTCCTGACTGTGACCTCCCTCCAAGCCTGCTCTGTGCACGTTCGTTCCTGAACCTTTGCATAGTGCCTGAGGAGCTGGCATGAAAACCTCTTGGAGCCCTGCTGATTTTATTTTTTCTTTTTTCATCTTTCAACTACTCTGGATTCCCTTCTGCTCTGTGCATGGGCCAAGATGGATATGGACTTTTCATCTCTTTTTGTGATGCTGTGTGCCTGGAAATGTTCTTATCTGAATCAAGGTCACCACCAAGAACACACCAAAACCCCTCTTCGAAGGGCAGGGAGGTGTAATTCTCAGGGAGAGTCTCACAGGTGGGTGTCTGGCTGCACCACTGACAGGACTGGGTATGGATGGTTTGGAGGCTTTCTAGGGATGAGGAAACATGATTCCTATAGCCTGATTCTGAAGAGCTCTCAGAAACTAGCCTGTCTCTGCTGTTGAGGTGCTGCAGAAGCTCACAGGGACATCCAAAGTACTCTGGGATCTGGGAATAGCCAGTGCTGGCTGTTACCATTTATAATCCTTTTAAATAGGGAGAACTCTCCTGCCTGTGACTATCACATCTAGATCTCTTGCAGAGCTTTCTGCTGGTAGGATGCCTGTGTGCAGCTGTCTTCATTAAATACCCACAGTGAGCAGTTGTATTGTTCAAAGGACAATTAAGGTCCTCACCAAACTAGTCCAGGCTGCAGCTTAGAGTCTTAGCTTCCCCAATGTGAAAGGAAAATATCCTGTCTCCGTCCCATCCCAGACATGTGCATGAAGCCTCATCCCTGAAGGTCTGCAGAGCACTGTAAGGTCAGAAATGTGTGTAGCATTTTGGGGTCCTGCTGAGACACTGGGATCAGCAGGTTCTATGATGGTGATGCTGGCTCATGCAAGACTGGATGGAGATGGACCCAAACCAGAGGGGCCCTCAAACCCTGCTTGGATACATCCTCTTCTCAGCCACCAGTAACTGGCCTGAATGTGGGCTCGTGATTATATCCCTGAAGTAATTCCCTGGACTTCTCCTTAGCCCCACTCTGTAATTATTCATAGTTATTTTCTAATGGCTGTCCTACCACTTGTTTTCTTTCTGGCTTTCTTTTTCTTCCAAGTAATGAAAACACATCAATGGCCTTTCTCCAAGAACTGTTATTAAAGCCATCACCTCTGCCTATCCCCCCTCCCCTCGTTTAAAGCCTATCAAGCTCCATTGGTTTGGTGGCCAGAGTTTGCATCAAATTACCATTTTAGGGTTGCCAAAATAAGCACAACCAGAAAGTTTGGAACAAGGGGGAGAGTGAGGGGGAAAGAAGAATAGGGAGAGAAAGTTATAATCTTCCCAGATCACTATTAATTACATTTATAATAATTATACTTTTCCAAATGGCTACACTGCTGGCAGGCAGGAGGATCAGCTCTTGCAGGGCAACCTGTGTGTATATTTTGACCTTTGCTTTTCCTTGACAAGAAGTCCTTTGTGACTTGGCAGCTGCTGCTGGGACACCTCTGTCCCCAGTGGGATGGAGGGAACCATGTGCATGGGCAGGGAGAGCGGATGGCTTCATTCCCTCAACGACAGAGCTTGCTCCTGCAAAGGTCCCACCTCGGCTTGCCAATTTGCCGCCTCCTCTGAGGATGAATTTCAGTGCCTTGTTTTGTTAACCCAGTCCCCTTAATGGTCTGGAGCACATCAGAGACGGGGTCTAGGATGCAGGATGCAGGTCTAGGGGTGTTTGTCTAAAGCTATTGCTCAAGGCAAAGAAGTATTAAGGGGTGCTCTCTCATGGCTCTGGGCTGAGCTGTGCCTCCTTCCAATTTCCTGGGAACGTGCTCTTGCATGGGTGCATCTAATGGATGAACACAGCGATTTGGAGTTGCTCCCGCAAGTCAGACTGTTTCTCGTATGTCAGAGGATATTTATTTATTTAAAGGGGTGTAGCAGTCAGGGAAGAGAACAGAGAAGTCAAAAGGCACTTGGCTTTCCCCCAGCCATCTCCTTCTTCTGGTGCCTCTTTCTGAGGCCACTGTCCTCCCCAGTCTCCTGCACTGCTGAAATCCCTGACAAGTGTCTCCCTTGCACTGCAGCCAAAGTTATTCTCTCCTCTCATTGCCTTTGCTTGACATCTCCTGCTTGACACCCCCTCTCCTATCCCAAGTCAGAGGTGTGAGGACCCAAATACTCATCAGAAGCAAAACCTCAAAGGCATTAAAATAACACGTTTTGTCGTTGACCCAGTTATCTCCATTTTCAGAGCTGTCTTACTTCAGACCCATCAAAACTTTGGATCCCACATATTCTCACCTGTAATGTGATATATTTCATGTCTTATACCAAATGCCCTCCCTAAAACTGTGTATCACACAGGCTCCCTCAGTGAAGAACAGAAACACCCACTTAATAGTGGGGAAACATTTTTATACAACATCCACTTTGTCTCCAGCCTGTGAATCCTGATCCTCAAGGGTAAACTAAAATAATACTGACTCTTGAACTAAAATTCATAACTCTCCTGCCTGTGACAAATCACAGCCTCAACTAGAGATATTAATTTTATGGCATATTACAGCTTCCCCTGCAATTTACCTGTCCCCCAGGAATCTAAAGGCAATAATTATCTCTCCGTCTGTCCATTCAGGACCAACAGCTTTTTTACCTCCCCTTTTCCATCTTCCTCCTCTGCTTTCCAGTTGCTGGCTCCCTGAGGATAGACAGGTATAGCCATCACAGCAAAGAGACACAGGTGGTGTTTGTAAGCCAGGGAGAGATCTCCCTGGCACTCCTGACAGATGGCTTGCAGTGGTGGTTCCCCTGTTCTCTCACTTGTGCTGTAATTGCAAAAGTACACAAAGCAAGAGCTGAAGGGCCCCACTGCCAGCAGTCTGCCACCCTAACTCTCTTACCGTCTTGGTGAGGGGAGGCATTTTTACCCTTTGAACAACACATCCTTTCCCCTTGTTTTCCCTAGGAAGCATCCTTACTCACTTTTCAGTCCTGCTTGCCGCCTGATAGAGCAGAGCCCCAGGGCTCGTGGATGCCCCAAGAGTCCTTGCCACCGTCTGATGAACAGCCCTGGGACACAAGGGTCCATAGGGTTGAGACTGGCCCGAATGATTGTTTCAATCAATGTTAAAGGAAATAATAAGTGGTAATAAAGCAGATACATAAAAAGTAGTATTAAAGCATATGCCTAAAAAAGGTAGTTGAAATAAGAGCCGATGCAACAATCCAGGAAGGAGGTGAGGGAAAACAGAGTCTGTGCCCAGTACAGACATAGTGAGGCCTTCAACATACAAGTGTCTCTTGGGCTAGAGCATGCATCAAAGGCCTGAATTTGGTCCAAACCATCATTTCTATTCTTTTCCCCCTGCCCTCCTCCCTCTTTAATTTTTTGAGGAGGGAATCTCCACAGCCTCTTGTCAACCAAGTTTCACAAGCTGAGGCATGTGGCTTTCTCTGCAGTCTTCCTATTTTCGTTTCACAGCCGTGCTGTGGTAGGCTAAGAGAGAGGGAGAGGGCAAGTCAGAGCCACTTATGCCTTGCATTGGCCCTAACTCCTCAGAAAAGTCTCTGGGAGGTTGAGTGAAGCACACGGGTCTCACAGCAGCAGCCAGCGCCCTCATGGATCCTTGCTGGGAAAGAGCATATGAGTCTCATGTTTTTGCAGCCTGGGGAAATGTAGTGACTCAACACACTCATGCCAGTGGGTGACATCTTTGTGTTGGGATGCATGTGTCGGCATGAGGAATTAATTCAGTATTCCCCCTGCATGTCAGGCTGACAGGAACTCGCTCAGACTGAAGGCATGCTCCAGCACACGTGACGTCGCGTCTTTGAGGGCGCTTCTTGCTATGGTCCCGGGAAAATGCCAGCCAACGGTGTGCTGCTTGGCAAGAGAAGGGTAATGGCAATAGGGCAAGAAAGCACACCCTTCCTACTAAAGAAGATCCCAGGAGAGCTGCTCCATAGCTGTGGGTTGCACATTCCACTGGGATCCATGGACCTTTGGTCACAACCTCTCTGTCTGAAACAAGTCTGGTATAAATGAGGCCTTAAAATATTTGGCTTCCTCTAGGGCAGTTAATTTTCACATTTCAGATGGGAGCCTGAGATTGAGTGCAAAATGGACAACAGATGGTTGAGGGCTCAAGTGAAACGTGGACCAACTTGACAGGGTAGATGCGGTGCCACGAAGAGCAGGCAATTTACAATGGTTAGGAAGAGGAGCAGGGATCTCCCTCTCCTGTGGCGTAAGGAAGCTGGAGAACCCTTTCTTGGTCACATTTGGAAGGACCTCAATTAACAAGCATTCTGGCAATGATACCAGCTCTGCCAGCATTCATATACCAGAGTGATGGATTCTTCCTCAGGACAAGAACTTTATCTGTGAACAAAAGTCCTAGCATAAATTTCAGCCAAAGGAAAAAAGTAATTCCTCCCACGTGCCTTCATTTTTATGGCCCATTTGCACTCTTTTTCCGGAGTTTTCAGCAGCCTCTTCAATCTTCCTGTAGAAATCCCTGAGGACAGCCTGATCCAACATAAACTTTATTGTAGCAGCTTTCCCAGGTGACTGGCTCCTGTAGCTGTTCTCTGTGCCCTAGCTCTGCCTGAAGTCACTATTTGTTGCCAGATCCTTGATGATTTTCTGAGGTCTCCAAGGCTGTGAATAGCACGTTGCCTGATTTCTCATCTCTTCCTTGATGTCCTTCTTGTCTGCCTCTTAAAATCTCATCTTTCCAAAGCGTGGAAAGAGTTTTCAGATCTTGTATGTCACGCTCTCCACTGAAACCTGCTGAAATCCAAACTTATTTCAAGTGTAATGGTGCAAGATTTTAGAGGAGATCACAGTGAGAGTCTTATATAAGACCTTCGTCTCAACTTTACTGACACTCACAGAATCATAGCACAGTAGAATTGCTTGTGTTGAAAGGGACATTAAAGGTTATCTTGTTCCAACCCCCTGCCATGGGCAGGAACACCTTCCACTAGACCAGGTTGCTCAAAGCCCCGTCCAGCCTGGCCTTGAACATTTCCAGGGTTGAGGTATCCACCACTTCTCAGGGCAACATGTTCCAGTGCCTCACCACCCTCATAGTAAAGAAATGAAAACAAAATGAATGTAGTAGCCTGTACATCCTAAGTAGCTATCCTTGCAGATTCCGTCCCCTCTCTCCTTACACATTTAACGATTGTCTGGTTGAAAGTAGTTGTGAAGAGATTTTGTGGTTAGAGTTAGGTGTGGAGGATCTGAGACGTCCCCACATCTAAGAATTTTGTCGCATGTTGAGAAATCTTGTCCTTTCCAGGGTCGGTTGACCAAGTGGTGACTGCCTCAGTGTTTGCAGTGTTCTGCAAAACAGCCTGGCTTTTGTGCCTTGGATTCCACTGCCTTTCCAGCAGGCTTGGGAGCTGTTTGACTGATGGCTGCTCAGTGTCCAGAGCCAGGCAGGAGCGGGTGGCTGCAGTCACCCTGGTACAGCTGCAGCCCGCATGAGGTGTCTTAGACTCAATCATGCCTGCATCTGTTCCAGCTGGTGGATGAGCCAGAAACGCCACTCTTTTAGCTGAAGAGGTTGCTGGAGAGTGGCCTTAGATAAAGTTTGGACTTGGGACTTCTGTTCTGGGAGCTGCCTGGCTACAGTTTTAACCAGGTATGATGTGTGTGGCTGCTGAGTTACAATCACTAGTCTTTTTCCTCTCTATCATAACCAGTTTCCATAAGCACTGGGAGGCAAGCTCTACCAAAAAAAAAAAAAAAAAACCAAAAAAAAAACCACAACAAAGAAACCCAACGAAACAAACCATCCAAAAAAATCAAACAAAAAACCCCTTTTCTGTTGAGGGAAAAGATTAGTTCAGTGACTACATTTCCTGTACATCAAATGGCTGAGGACTTACAGGTTTCCTAATTTCCAGGGTACAGTAAAATCAAACACAATAGGAAGGGGGAATCAGATTAGTGGGAAAAGCATCATGGTCTGCTCTCAGCCAGAGCAGTCTCACCAAAAGTGATGGGACTGTGCCAGTGAAGGCATGAGCAGGATTTGGCCTTGAATCTGTTAAATGAGGACATTACCAGAGTACCAGTTTACACAGCCTAGTTCTCTGAAACCAAGTCTGCTAAACTAGAAAGGATTTGTTAGGAGGCTGCAAGGTCAGAAAAGCGAGATTATTGGTTTAGCAGCCTTCTGCTGTGCTGGGGACCCCAGGCGATGGCGAGCACAGCTCTGCCCAGTGTTTCACATCTTTTGCTTTGTCATTTAAAGACTTGTAAAAAGGACAATGAGACATTCTCCTTTCTTTCTCTTCAATATTTGCACAGTTGGAGTAATTCTTACTCTGTGCTTTTTTTTCTCTCCTCAGAAACAAGTGCTTCAATGCCCTTATTTTCTAAATAAACGGAACATGCCCACACAAGTGCACCCACGAATATGAGCAGCCCAGAGCGCATGACCACAACAACGAACCATTTTGTAGCACAGTCTTCATGAATATCCTGTTCAGACCAGCCAAGCCCCCTCTTCATAAACAGCTCTATAGTTCCTATTAACCAGCAGCCCTCCAGTAATGATCCGTTCTGTTCAGCCCTGTACCCTTTGGTGACCTCCCAATAAAAGACCCTACTATTGCTGTGCAGCTTGGCCGCAATTAATCAGCGTAGCTCTGGACTTGCAAATTACTTTCACCCTTGCCAGCCATTACTTTCGAGTGACCCTACAATAACAAATCGAGATCCACTGCTGGCAAAATAGTCAAGGCTGGATTTTTTTTTTTTCCCAGATATCTCAAAAAAGCTCTCTAAAGAATTTTTTCCTATCCCTTTCAGGAATTAAAAGATTTAACCTGAGCACAAAGGAATAGTAATTGGGGAGGAAAGGCAGAGATCACTTTTAATAGGTTGTTTGTCCAATCAGGAAAAAGAAGGTACATCCAATGTCAGTCTGGAGGATCCAAGTCACAGATCACATCTATGGGACTTCAGACTATGTGTGTCCCCACCCTGGAAGAGGAGGATGTACCTAGGCATGTCTCTTGCCTGAGTGATCCCCATTCGAAGGCTTAGGAGATGCTGTGACAGCTGTGCTGAGGAGTGTGCTTGCAGTTCCATAGCACAGTCACATGCTGGAGCTTGAGCCCCTGCCCTCTTTAGCTTTCTTGTGCAAGTGCAGTCACAAACCTCTGGTTTGTGCCCCCTACTCCCCCTGTTTTTCCTGGGATGGTTTTGCTGGTGGTCAATGCTGCAAATGACTCATTTTTTCCTATAGCAGGTAGCTAATTTCTAGCTCTCTTCATCTGGTTGCGTTTTCAGGAAAACTGTAGAAATGTTGCATCTTGGAGCATGCTGCAGTGCTGTCAGATTGGGCTGAAATGGGCCAGTGGGTTGAAAAGCTACTATAAAGTCATGGGGACATGGAAATGCCCATACCCTTAAGCATAAATATGACTGAGCACCATTCAGTCTGTGGTGTCTGGTGTCACAGTGTTGTGGTGGCATTTTTGGTGTGTCCTTCATAAGCCTCTGCCAAAGTCAGAGTCTGGAATTTGTCCTCTTTCACCTTGTTTTAGCACCTGGGGTTGAAATGGATTTTAAAAGCAGAAGGAAGCACAAAAAGCTGGCACATGGTGGGGTCCTGGCTCTGATCTCTCCAGAGCCACTGACTCACTCTGTGATATTCAGCAAAGCTGTTGACCTGCTCGTGCTTTGTGCTATGCTACACAGCTGGAAAATTGAGTAAAAAAA
>VZRN01000474.1:119966-211145 GCA_013397935.1 Dasyornis broadbenti | reverse complement strand
ACCCAAAACTTGAAAGTCTGTGGGGCAGACCCTTCACGAGGTGCGGGCTGGGCTGCGGCCACCTCCATGTCGACAGTCATTGAGGTTGCCACGTCCCGCGTGGGAACCTGGGCCACCGCAACATTCCCCACCCATGCCTTGTCCCCCTGTGCTGCTGCTGGGAAGAAGGGAGAGGGGGTGAGGGGAGAAACAGTGTCTTTGAAGGTCTTATTTTACTTCTCATTTACTCCTCTGACTCTGTTAGCAATACATCACTTTGCAACTTTTAAGTTCAGCCTGTTTTACCCTGAGTGTGTCTTTTCCTGGTTCCTTATCTCAACTCATGAGCCCTGTGTGTGTTAATTATTTTTATCTCCTCTGCCCAACTGTGGCAGGGGAGAGCGAGTGAGTGGATGTTGTGGGTGCCTGGCATTTGGCCAGGGTCAAACCACGACATATCTCCATGTGAGCTCAGTATTCCTTCATCAAAAGTTTTCTGTCCCTCTCCTGTGAGATGGTCAGTTGAACAGTTCTGTAGGTGGGTGCTGAGAGATGGACAGGAGGGAGCTTCCTGAGAAAAAGACTCCTGAATAAAAGACTTGACTATGGGATGAAGGATTAGGGAGTTGGTACTGTGCTCATTTGACTCTGGTCCTCACTTAAAAATCCTCCACTTGCTGGTCATTTTAAATCTTGCAAGTCAAATGAAGGTTTTAAATTTTGTCTACCCATACTGTCTAGAGAAGCTGATATAGTACTGTCTATTTTTTGTCTCTCCTGAGGACAAAAAAAGTATCCTGACAGGGAGCCCTATTTTTGGTGTGTTATCAGACAAATATGACAGTGGAAATCTTCATGTTGCATTATCTACTTTAGTCTCTGCTGCAAGGAGCAGTCTCTGCTCTGAATGTGCTCCTGCTGGACCAGGCCTCAGTGCCTCTGGTTGCCAGTAGCCAGCATGACACCCAGCCGTTACTCATGACAGATCCTTGGGCTGAGGTTCAGGCTCAAAATCCTACTGCTGGAAAAGAGCCCTGTATCTCACTCCAAAGAACAACACTTTATTTTCCTCACCATCAGCTAACTCAAAAAAAATCTTCATATTTCGTCCATCTGGGCTCTTGTGAGTGCTGGTGTGCAGCTTTGTGCCACCTCTCTGAAATGGCTCCAGCAGGGACACAGCCTGCCTTCCTTTCCCAAGTCCAAAAGCCAGGCCCTGCTCCTTCTCTTTCACCAGTTAATACGGAGCAGTCAGGGTTCACACACTTCACGCAGGGCCATAGCGTCTCCTTTCAGCTGCCATTCCTGGGGGCTGTGTGTGTCCAGGGTGTCTGTCCTGGCTGGAGGTAGAGGCACACCCTGCTGAAGACACGATAGGACCAACCGACTGCACCTGGGACGGTAACTTGTCACAGTTGGATGGGTTTCTGCTTTCAGACCAGCCTGCTCCAGCCAGCTACACACATCCTCCAGGCACTTTTAATGTTCCTGGAAAGTCCTCCCAAAAACAATCACATCATCCAGATCAGCCGAACATGTGGCCCACTGAACAGCTGCCAAAATCAAATCCATGCGCCTTTGAGAAGTGCTAGGGGAATTGCAGAGACCAAAAGGCATCACGTTAAACTCAGAGACCGAGACATGCTGTCTTTGGACAAGTTTCTCAATGAGTCTGCCCTTGGCAGAAGGCACCAAGCCTGTTTGGAGAGGAGCACTGCTCTGTGGTGCAGGCAAGTGCCTTGGGCAGCTCCTCTGCCTGCCGGTTTTTGCTTCTGCCTTCACTTTTAGTACTGACCCACTCAGAGAAATGTTGATCACTCAAGTCCAGTCTCCCCAGAAGAGCACATGCTCTGCTGAGACCACCCAGTGGAAGGTCTGGGTGTGAGGGAGCCCCTCTCGTGCTGGGTTTGGTTACCAGAGCCCGTCTCATCCTTGTTCTGTTAACACAGTGCCGAGAACAATGGGACCTCGGTCCCTGCTTTGGGTCTCGAAGTAATGAATAACAGCATCTTCAGCTGAGGCAGTCAGGCCATATTTGGGGAGGATGCACTCTTTTCTTCCAGGAAATGAGTCTGTGGAGCAGGTCAGCCCCTGTCAGCACTCTGGTTGTGAAACCTGTGTGACAGTAATTTGTTGAAGACGTTCATCCCCCCTCTGCCTTCCCCCTGCACTGCACCCCCTGCATTACCCTTGATGTTTGTGAGAGGTTTTTTAATAACTAAGAACATCAGTGACCCTCAAGGATATTTTGGAGGATGTGGCATTCCTACCTTCTTACGAACAAAAAAACTAGACCCAGGATTTTCCCTAGTTGCTTTTTCACTCAGGCCTTTCCTTGCTGGTTCCTGGGAAATGTGTTTGTATATTGCCATTGAAGTCTTAAAAGAAATGGATGAAAAGAAATGTCCTTGCAAAAAATTTATAACAATCTTCTTCCGTCACTGGTTTGTCAGACTTACAAGCCAAAGGAATGTTAGCAAAGGGGAGAAGGGACAAGATGTCAAATCTCCCCCTGCCAACCTTCCTTTCCACCTAACATCTGCCAGCACAGGGCTGGATGCAGAAAAAGTAAAGGCTACGTCTGCCAGATGGCTGATGGATAATGGTACCATTGTAAAAATTGGCCAGAGCAGCTCAGACAGTAGCTCTGCCACCCTTCACAGCATGGGACAAGGACTCAGATGGCTGTCATTCACCTCCAGGCATAAAGTGGGATCTCCCCTCCAAGACCCAAAAGAGCTCATGCTGCCAAGTGCAAAGCTCTCTGCAGTCTCCTGATTTAAGTAGGAGGACTCCTTGCCTCTCTCTGGAACAAGCATTAATCCTTTTGGATTTGTTTTTGTGGGGGTTTCAGGAAAGGGATGGCTCTGATTCTGCTGGGGCAAGTTGTTGCAGAGAGAAAGTGCTGAGATACCTTCTGTAGGACTTTCTCTGGGACTGTCAGCCCTGATACATTCCTAGCTTTCCTTTTTCTCTCCATCTCCTCTGTTCATTTGTGCTTTCTTGGATTGCTGTCACAGAGGGAGGTTTTTATATTCATTGAATTTATACCTCAGTGACTCAGCACTGGGCTCAACCAGAAACTCAGTTGCCCTGAGGAGATACGGATGGAAGAAATGATTGTGCGTGTGAGTATTTGTTGGCAGGGCACAAGTTCTTCCACAGCCTCAGCTATTCACATACTTTTGATTTAGGAAAGCCTGAAGAAAGCTTTCTTACTTCCTCCTTACTGGTGCCGCGCAGAAGCAGAGCCAGACGTCATGCTCCGTCACGCTCCGTCACGCTGAGCTATCTCCTTCCTTCATGTTCAGTGGCTTTTCTCCTGGTACACTCCAGGAGAGCCCAGGGAACAGCACTCCCAGCCAGTCTGCAACTCCAAAATGCGTCAGCTGATTGCTATCTTGTCTCAAATACCTGTCTGGTACAGACCATGTGTGGAGTATTAACTCTGCAAAAGAGCGGCTGGAGCACTGGAGCAGGATGGACAAGGAGCTGAACTTTAACTCTTTCACTGCTCAGTCCCTGCTCACTGGTCACAGTTACCATATGTGAGCAGTACTGCTGCAGGGGGATGCAGAGCCATCCACGAAGATGCAGAAGGACAGAGGAAAACACCTATGAAGTAGGCACCAAATGGAATCTGTCAGAATTGGACATGTCAGAATCAGACAAAGTAGGCAGTTCCTCCTGTGGCACGTAGTTGATTTGTCAGATGCATGGCCAGAGGATGTCATGGATGGAGAAGAGCTTCCAGAGAACTTTGGATGAGTTACTGAAGAAGAAGTTCCCTAGGGATTAATAAATTTGCACACGTTTAGCTAACATGGGGGAAACAGCATATTTACTTGTCCTATTCTTACTTTCGCCAGGTTGTAGGGCCAGATGTACATGTGGTCAGACCCAGCTCAGCTGCCAAATGTTCTCATACAATCTTCCAGCTCATTGGCAGCTGCCTTAAGCTGAATATTACCTGGGATAGGCCAACAGACCTTAAGTATGCCCTTCTTGGAACTGCCATAAGTGTTCATGGAGAATACCAAATATTTCCCTCTTGGTTGCCATTAACAGAATGAGGGAGAGAAATGTTGCTTGGTAAGTCAAGATGTTGTCCACAAAACAATGTTGCTTAAACACATTTGGGGATGTTTCCATGCTAACCATGAGAGCTAAATGATCTCCCTTGGTTCCTCACATGCAAAGTGTGGACAGTAAAGGCTGTTTCCTGCTATAGGCTGCATGGCACTGGGAGACTGTACAGGCTCAGTATTATTTGGTACTTTGCTCCCACCAGACTAAATGTGTCCAGTGTCCAGACACTGCATCTAGTCCAGAGCCTCCTGCTTCACAGTAGGTGTGGAGCAAGACACAAATTAATACATTTACCCTGGCTCATTTATTGGACCTGGCACTGCCACGCAGAGGCACCGCTGCAATTGCCAAAGGCACAGGGAGAAGAGTTGGGAACACAGCAGGGATTTTAGGTGTTGGATGGTGGGGAGCGTGACCTGGCCCAGGCAAACGTCAGGAGCCCCTCATCTGTGACGTTATTGGAGTGGCAGCTATAAGAGACTGCTGGCAGTATCCCGGGTCATACCCTGGCTGATAGCTTGAAACTTAGTACTAAAATGATCTTCTTATAGTACTTTCAGGCATTTCTGAGGAGCTTCCTCCTGTTCCAGAATCCTGCTCAAGTTTAAACTCTGTTTTCACTTGGAAATAAAAAGGCCAAAGCCCATGCCTAGTGCATCCTGAGAGAGAAAATTGATGTTTCTGCTGCCATAGAAGATCTTTGTATTCTCCTTGTTCCGGAGGAAACCCACAAAGCCGAACCTTATGCAATGCATTTGGCAAACAAGACTGTGGCAGGGTTGTGGCTTTGTGACCAGATGAAGCGACACAGGATGGGAAAGTCCCCAGAACTCAACCAGAGTGCAAAAGGGACAGATGCAGAAAGGGGAGAAGACTGCTGTTGTGGTGACATGAAACAAGAAGATCTACCAACACAATGATAGGCTGGCAAAATCCCTCTGCTGTCCCATAAGCATCTGGCACAGCTTTACCAGAGAGAGAGCAATCCAGAAGGTTAAAGAAACAGGATAAAATGAGGGAGGTCATCCAGTGAGTGGTCTGGTTAAAGTTACATTGGAGAGAAGTTTCAAGATGTGGTTGATCTCTCCCATATTTTAACTGTCTAGTGTTTAGGTGTTTGCTATAGCATACTGTATAGATCCCAGTTTAGGCAGTGGGGAAAGATGGGTATCTCTAAAGAATATTCACCCCAGCCTGTAACAAAGATGGAGACTTTTCCTCTTTGAAAATGTCTACCTTTCTTCATCAACAGAATAATCTAGACAAGTATTTAGTTTAAGCATCTAGTTACAAATGGCTAAAGCTGGTGGGATGAACATCAGTGTGTATAAGAATGAGCCCTTCCAGCCTTCTCCATCTGATTCATTACATAAATATTCTCCTATACTACATTTAAGAAGATAGAAAAGTTGTTTTCTACCATGTGAGTAACAATAAGTACTTGACGAGACTACAGAGGACACCAAGGCCTTTGTGTTGTATTGTTGACAGAAGAATTACCAATGTGGACTTTTTCTTTTTTCATTTGGAGCTAACAGAAGACAAAACAGTTTTCCAAGAATTCTGTTTTTAATGTAAATGTGTCAGTATTTTTTTTGGAGATGATAGACCCTTTTATGAAACTAAGTTTTTTTAAAGACAGCTTCAGTATACAAATATCTCACCACAAATGGCTTTTGTATAACTTCTACAGCAAATATCAGCCTCTTCTGAATACAAACCCACATTTTCTCTGTGGAAATGTTCGCCATGTCAGTGATGGGGACCACTGTGGGGTCTGGAGGAACTGAGGGCTGTAAGTTTTCTTAATGTAGCACAGCTAGAGAGAACTTCATTCTTTGGTCTAAAATGCTCTTGAGGGAAGGGCAGAGAGGCACCCCCAGGATACATGGGCTGGCTCTAATTTCACAGAGTTTGAATTCATCTGAAGGAATAACAGTCTCTGATTTGAATCAACTATGGCTCCAAGAATGAAGGTGGGATGAGGGAGTAGATGGGATTGGATATCACAACAGCTGCTTTGCTTTCCACAGAGCCCCACTGTCGTGAATGGGGTAGTCCTGTCCACTTGCTGTTCTTCACGCTGGAGAATTGACTCAGCAACATCCTGAGGCAGGATGCCAAAATTTAAATCTTGTGACTAATCCAAGGTGTTCACATGAACATGTGACAAGAGCAGCTTGCATATTTCAAGCTATACATGTGCTTCAGAAAGAGGTGAAAATCCCTCATCCTGGGAGTGTGACAAGGGCATTAGGTACATTTCAGTCATAGTTTTATATTCCTCTCTTGTATTTTATTTGTCAGTGATCTAAATCAGAGGGCTTCTTTCTAAGTCTTTTCTATGAGGAAATCCTTCCATGTTTCTGCTCCAGATCTTTCTTGTTTGTGTTATACATCTTTTGAGAGCTGGTGATTCAAACTATGTTTGAGGTCAGGGAGAGAGGCTGTGTACACAATGGCATTTTAGCACTTTCAGTCGTGTTTTCTAGCCTCCTCCTAAGAGTGATGTAGTCTCTGTTGGACACCAAGGCCTTGAGGCTACAAAGGAATTTGGCACAAGACTCAGGGAGCAACTCTCTGAATTTCCCTTTAGAGGTGTTCTTTTCTCAACACACCTCATTTCTGTCTCACTGAGAAGCCAGTGTGCTTTCACCGAGGTCTGCTGAACTTTTTACAGTTTCCATAGGGATTTACATATATAATATACAAAAAAATATGACTATAGCTAGGACAGAAGGTGGTACAGAACAACACTGCTTAAGTATTTCTGGTGTGGAAAGAAGGATGCTCTGTCAATCTCAAATCACTAAAGGGATTCACAAAGAAGAATGCAATTTCTCTGCAGTAACTCAGCCAGAAAACCGAGGCTAATGAGCTTTTTCCTACTAAACGCGGACTGGAATCCTTCACTGTCACAGGCTGATGTGGTCTTTGCTTAAGTCCTCAGTCCTTGGGGTACCATCAGCCAGAGGCAGGGTGTTCTCTTCCTAGCACTTAATGAAAAAGTAGGATAGATAAAGGAGTATTTTATCATGTTCAGTGCTCCTTACAGCACCTGATCATTGTTTGACCATCTCCATTTCAGGTTAGTCAAAGGAATTCAAGAACACTGATTCTTCCAGTAGGATACTTGAACACTTTTAGGCCTCACACATGGGAGGAATCTCCTGGAACTTTATGACAGATGTGGATGTCTTAAGCTCAAACTTGGAATCTCACACGAAAAAAGGATGCTCCTAATTATCTTCTACTCCAGGACATTCTGGCGTCAAAGAGGTCCATTGCTCTGTGCTGGATGGAGTAGCACTCTGGAGGTATGGAACAGCCTCTTTTTCCCACTTGTTGTTTGCAGGGATACATGCACCTCTCAGAAACCCTGTGTTCTGATTCAGGCGGATGAAGTGGTGATGTTTCTGCTGAGCTGTGGTGTGGTATCATCAGGGACAGAAGATCCTGATGAAGAATATTTTAAAGGCAATCAATCTCTGTGACTTAAGACAAAAAGCATCATTCACACTCACACACATCCAATTGACAGGGCATGCCAATAGCCACACAAGAGCTCATCCAGACGGATCCTTTCGCAACAACTGAAAACATACTAAGAAGAAAAGAATTTCAGTTCTTCTGTTAGCCTGAAAACACATGAGTTTTTAGAGGAACTATTAGTATTCAGAACATATGGCAACTCCCTGCATTGCCTGGGGAAGCTCTTGGCTTTCCAGTAGAAAAGCTATTAAACCAGTAATGGGGGACTGGGTGTATCAAGTGTTTATGAGTCTCCCATCTGTAGGCCAGACAGAAACATCTCATACTGAGTGTTTTGCAGTATCATCAACCCATCTGCAGAACTGTCTGTTTGACCCCGGGTATGTGACGGACTTGGCAAGAAGCAAGAAAGAAACAGGGGTGGTGGGGGGAGAGTGAGAGGTGAAGAAAGGAAGATGGGCGCAAGAGGAAAAGATATAAGGTGAGGAATATAAATAAGCCTGTTCAAATATCACAGAAGTGACATCATGACATTTCTTCACCCAAGTCTTTCGCTCTCAAACTCAGAAACTAATTAGAGAGGTGCATTTTAAAAATCCCTCACCCTACTGCATTAAAATCCACTTTTTCAGCTGGTCTGGCCAAAAAGGAGGACTCTAATCATATGTTTGCAGGGGAAAGTGCTAGTGCATGGGATGGTCAGCTGTATATCTAGAGGGACCCAATTTTCACTGGTGAAGGAAATAAACAGCAAAGTCACTTTTGTTTGTTTGTTTGTTTGTTTTTTTTAATTTTCTTCTTTTTGGCTTTGGGCAGTGTTGAACTTCCCACCCTCTGTAATGCTGTCAGCCTGAACTGTATGGACATCTGGCGTGCAAACAAATTACAGCCCAGGCAAATGCTGTCTTGTAGTTAAGTTTGTAAGTCTCTCCATCTTGCCTGTGCTTTCTCTCTTCCTTTCTTTCTTTCTCTCTTCCATCCTTTCTTCCTTGCTTTCTTGCTTTCTTGCCTTCTTCTTTTCTGTTGCTCTAGCATCTGTCTTTGTAATAAATTAGTGGTCCAGCTGCCTTTGATTCATGCCAGAGGGAAAGAACTGGAAGGTTACAGTGTGAGGACACCCCCAAGGCTAACAGCTAGACTCATAAAACAAGTTATCATTAATAAGTTTTTATGATGGAAACCAATCTATCACAGTCAGCCATGGAGTCTTAAATACAATTTCATTTCTACTAAAATGGTACTGACCATGACAGTATACGGTCAATATGTTCTCAACACAATTTTTATATATATTATGTGTATACAAATATACATATATTCTCAACACTTCTCTCAACACACTTTAAGTGGCAGGGATGTTTACAATAGCTCATGAAATCACTGACAGCTGTAAATACCACACAACCATCCTCACTCTTTTCTGATTACTGAAACAATGATTCTGGGAGGGAGAGAGAAGTAGATCCAATGGGTTTTAGAAGTTATAGAGCAGAAGGAGGACAGCTCAGAGTCCTCCTTCAGATTTAATTTTTTTTTACAGTTTATGAGTGTGACACAATTCTAAAAAAAAGAGAGGTGATGTGGGCAATCAAAGGCCTCCTTTTATCGAACTGTAGTATCAGTGCTAACACTAGTGCCTTTTAGAGGCCATTTCCAAGAAAGAGGGAATCACTTGAAGCTGTTTACCAGCCTGATCTCCCCCATCTTATTCTTTAAAGGACATTTTCGCAGCCTTAGCATTTCCACAGAATGGATTTTCTGTCTTTGAAAGTGAGACAGAGGATAAATGCATCACGTTTAAAATGGATGGGTTTATTTATACTAATTGGTGTTCATGAAGTTCTTTCATAAGGCAACATTAGATTATTAAATAAACTTCATAAGCAAAAAGATGACCCTTGTAAAGAGAAGGGACAGAAAAATGAATAAAGATACTGAACAGTGAGAACTATGAAATGTAACTATCATGTGTCTCAGGATTTCAGAGAACTAACAAGTGACTGCCTTCCATGTTATAAAGAAGGGAAGCTTTAAAGATAGATTTCAAAGAAGATAATACCACAAATTTATAAATTCATAGTGGACTCCTTCAGTGTATGTTGGAGAAAAATATTAAAGGAGATGCCTGAAAATGTTAAAAAACTTTATACAGCAGTTGATCCTCTTTCATAATTTATTTTAAACTTTTTTTTTTTAATTTTATTTTTTAATTTGAGGCCATGATTGCTGCCAGGCTTACTGCTGGCCCCCCCCCCATGTACCCAGTGCATCCTGGTGGTCTTGGCTTGGCTGTGAATTCCAGCTGTGATGGGGAAAGGCAAGAACTGAGTGGTATGCACAAGGCAACCGAGAGTAATATGGATTCATATTGGACTTCCAGATCTTCAAAGTATTGCATGCACTGAGGTTGTTGCTGATGATTAGATTGGAAGTTAATCTAATTCATTGCTGGCAGGGTTTCTGTCTGGAACCAAGGAAAGTTGGTGAAATGGGAGTTCTTGGAACTGATTGTTAATGGAAGAGGAAGAATAAATTATATCAAGAGGAACTTCAGGATCTTGGGATGATTGGTTAAGAGATTAGAAGCACAACTAGTGTTCTTCTTTATCCTTCCAGTTGGAGGCAATTATAAGGGAAGAAATTGGAAGAGCCAGCAGATCAATACCTGGCTCTGAGCCTGGTGTCACCAGCAGAATGTTGGAGTTTTTGATCATGCGTCAGTTTTCATGGTATCAGGCCTGCTGGCAACACCCAGGGTACACCTGTCTCAAAGGGGTAGAAGGATCTTTGCCCAGGATTTAGCAGGGATCTAAAGGTCTTTTCTAACTGAAATGGTTTTATGATTCTAAGTTTCTATGATTCTGTGATCTAATCCAAAGAGGGTAAGCAAGACTTGCCCAGATCCACCTTTTCTTCAAAACTGCCACTTTTATGTATTGCAACAGCAGAAGAGCTAACTTTTGGTCATGGACAGTGAACGTAATTTGCTTCTTTTTGCTGAGGTTCCAAGATGAAGTCTCATTTCCAGTGGGTGGAGTGGTGATACATACATTGCATCTACTATGTCTAAGCAGAGAACCTCCATATCCATGGCTGTCAATTGAACCTTCTTCACACTATGGAGAACACTTAATAAATGCAAAGAAAAAAAAAAAAAGGGGGGTGAAATGTGATCTTGCAGGAATGGGGTTGCATCAAAAAGGACTGTGCTTTGGATTGTACAGTCTTCACAAGGAGTCAGAACAAATATCCAGACTTCAATGTGAGACCAAACAGAGTTGTTCAGTCCCTATGGAGATGAGATGTAGAACTGGAGAATGTAAACAGATGTGGAGATATTTTGATACATTTTTGAAAAGACAAATTACTTTCATGCTGCTGTATTTTAGAGTTCACTCCATCTCCTTATCAAAAATATGATGCAAAAGCCCGTCGTCACTTCATTTCCCTTTCTCAATCTGTCTGGAGAGCAAAAGGCACAGTCGCCTTGTAGATGAGGTAACAATTGTGCTTAACAACTGTTGGGAAAGTCTTGGAGAGATTAAGACACTGAAGAAAAAGAAAAGAGCTATCAAGAAAGTAAGAGTCTGAAGGAAAGCACCGTGATACATTGAGATCTTGAAATAGCATTTGTTTATATATTATTGCAGGTGGGTTGATTAGCACATGAGAGATTCCAGCACAGCCTCATCCATCTGGAAAAGAGAATGCAAATGATGAGTATCCAACTAACCCCATAGGGATTTAAACATTCCATTGAAACAAGAAACTGTAGTATACAAAATAAGTGGAATTTCAGCTTCATAATCTCATCACCCCCTTTTTTTTTTTTTTCCAGGGGAGATTCACTCCATGAAAAGGGCAAGGCTGCCACAGTAAAAGGCAAGAATATTCTCAGCATCCTTGGAGCTGAATTCTGTGGATGAACAGAGGGTGCCAACAGCCAAGAGTGTTTCTGTAGCTATGGGTATGATGGCAAGGCCCCTTGTTCAAGGATATCTCAACCAATTTCAACTAACCAGTGTGGTCTGTTCAGGTCAGTATTATGGACAGCAATAAACAAGAGGACACTGTGTCTCATCAGTCTCATGGATATAACTTTCTGCTTACAGCTGTATTTGGCAAAGGCCTGTAGGTGGTTATGGACTTTGAGTCAGTGGCTGGGCTTGGATGGGAGCCTTCTGGCTTGCAGTCCTGTACTCTAACCATCTAATCTCTCAGCCCAGAGGAAATTGCGGTGTCCCTTTGGGCCCTTGGTAAGACACCACAGCTTTGTTTGTTGAGTGCTTAGCTTTTGATGGGGATATTTGAAGGTTTCACAGATGGCAGTCAGTGACTCTCTGCCCTTTTTCTACTTGGAGGCTGCCAAAGGATGGCAGCAAAGTGGCAGGCATTAGAGGGACATCAGGGTATGAATAGAGGGGGTCTGTGCAGTAGAAGAAGTACTGGAATTGCTTTTTCTGTGAAGGAAAGGCATACTATCTTGGAAAACAAACTATCCGGAATACAGTATTTTCTGCAGTTTGGTGCTGCTAAAAAGTGCTGCACTGGCATCTCTGCAACACAATACCCCAAAGCAAGAATATGGTTTGTTATTACATGTGTGACCAGGAGGACTTAGTGGTGGTGGAGGAGACGTTCTCAGCTATGGCTGAGTGTTTAGTTTCCATGTCCCTTCTGTCCTAGGATAGCAGTCAGCAATAATTACTTCAGTGGTTTCTACCCTGCAATTCATAACCTCTAGGGACTATACTCAGCTCCACAAATTTGTTCCATACAGGCCCCTTGTAGCAGGATGATGACTTCTAGTCTCTGCTGAGCTTGGTGTAGATTCACATGGGAAAGCTAGAGAAGAAATGCCAGTTTAGTGGAGTGGCCAGTGCCAGGTCAGCTTTCAGTAATGAGCTTCCAACATTTGGAAACAATCCTGAAGTGACAGAGTAACAAACATAATGATCAATCTGAGACATATGATTTACAGAACTACCAGCCACCAGATCTAGACAGGAGAGGAAAACTGATCACTGATAACAACTGTTATGGACAGGAGTGTTAAGAATATCATATGATGACACGAGAAGACGGGCCTGTGTCCTTTAAATCTGTTGCAAATTCCTATTACCCAAGCGTGATTTTCTCTAGAACAAGAGAAGAGGCACTTTCTTTTTGTTTTCTTGTTTAACAGAGCTCCTGTGCCTGACATAATCTTTACACTTGCCTCCCCAGTTAAGTATCTTTTTTCTTTTTCTTTCCTGGTGTTTGCATGAACTTGGTGAACCCTCATCACGTGTGGCAGTGTTTATATTTGCACAGGCTGTTCTGCGTGTCTCTGTTTGTGTTGCCACCACATCTATATGGCTTGGCAGCAGCCCCACGGCTGCGTTTCAGCTGCATATAAATCAGCTTCCCTCCATCCCCCGGTGTTTCCATCTGTCTGTCTTCCCTGATTGCTCTGAAATGTTACAGGGCATGGAGGTTAACCCATGGCTGAACCCTTCAAAAGAGGTGGGACAAAATAAAACCTGAACTTCTCCTCCACAAACTCAACTCATCAAGTAATGAAGGTGTGGGGTGTTTGTGTTTCTGAAGGGAAAGGAAGCACCTTAGAATAGGGACTAACCCCTGCTAATGCAGTGTAGTTTTCAAATCTGTTATTTTGGAGGAAAGTTGGTGCAGAAACTCTGAGGTCACCTCTGGACTATGGAGCTGATCATCCCTTAGACTTTCATTACATGAACATTGCCCCTGCCCCACATAGATTTAATTTCTGCTCTTTTGTTAGTTATCACCCCTGGTTTCTTTAGTTATAATGTCTTTAGTTCACTTCTTTCATTAGAGAAAGAGATATGAAAAGGGTCCAAAGACTGGTGGCACGAGGAGCTGAGCGTACCCGGTCATCCAGGATAAAGGGTGTCAGGCAGAAACTGTAGATGTTGATACTCTCCATGTACAAAGACATTTCTCCAGGGATCTTCTCCCAGACAGAGTTCACAGTGCAGCTGACTGAATTGCTGTGACCCTGGAAATAACGCTCTAGCCTGCTTAGAGTGTCCATGGTTTTCTCTTGGCCAGATCTCTTCTCTCAGGGAATGGATGTCCTGGGGGAACAGAAATGAAGCATGTTGTACTTTGCCCATTGGCACTAAATGGCCACCCCAGTATAGATGACAAGAGCTAAATGGGGAGCCTGTACTGCTCTCAAATATTGGAACTGCCCATTCCAAGAAAATGAGAAACACTGATAGGACATAAGACATGGTAAGGGAACAAAATCCCTGTTGTCTTGGTATGCCTCAGTCAGGCGTCAAATTTTAAAAGCAACATTTTCTCCCCATCTTTGTATTTGTTTGGTACTTTGGCTTTCTTCTAAGCATAAAACTGAAATCAGGCTCTTCCCTTCTACAAGTAAGTGTGAAGAGGTCCTTACATGGCTACCGTAGTTCTTGAAAGAAGAAAGTACCAATCTCAGAAATATTGTAGACTGAGAAAAATAGTGGATGAACTTGAATTGGCCTCCCAAGTCACTCAGAGTCTACTTTACAAAGGAGACAATGTCCTTACCTAGGAAAAATTGATTGAAAATCATCTGTGAATGTGGGTTCCTACCTCTTTGCAGCCTTCTCTCAAAGGGGGAGGTGTTTGGGCTTTGTGCTCTAGCTTTTCGTAGCTCTCTGGCTCCAAACTTGAAATCTTCAAAAGTTATGTCAAGTTGGATCTTAATGCTTAATTTTAATATATTCCAGAGAATGATAAGTAATGCCTGTTTTGGTACACAGATAAACTCTCAGTAATAGGATTTGTCCTATTACTACACCTGTCTAGCAGTGCTTTGTTACTAATTCTTTGTTGGACAGTGGGGGTGGCTGTGATTGAATTTTTGATGGGAGTAACTGATACAGAAATTCAAGAAAGGCAGATATCCCTGTGACATAAACATCCCCTACCACTGCACTTCTGCTGAAAGAGAGAATCATGGATTGTTTTTTAATATTGCTGATGTCCCAGATGCATGTCTGAGTAGATATCATTAAAATCAGACTTGCAAGAAACTTTGGACGGTATCTATCCACAGAAATCTCATAGAACTGGTGAGGTACCAGAATATGACCATGGAAGTTCCTAGGATGCCACGGAAAGCATAGGCTGACCACTGTAAACAGATATGAGACAAGTGCATGACAACATTTAGAAAAAGATATTAAGGAACCAGAAATAGAAATAGAAAAATTAGAAATAGAATAGAAAAAGTATTAATGAACCAACTGAGACCTATACTGACATATCCATATTTACTTATGTTTTAATTTTTTTTTTCGAATGCTGGATGATAAATTTTAAATCAGTTGTCCAGTCTGTAAAACAGTGCAAGAACAGGACATGACTGGCAGTACAGGGCTAGATCCACTGGGATTCAGCATTTAGAAAGTGGAAGAGAAGCAATCAGGTGTCAAAAGACAACAGTAGGTTAGATCACAATAAGGAGACATCCTTCCCACCCACTGGGGACTTTTCTGCTCCTCAGAATGAGATGCAGCTGTTCAGGCCTTAGGACAGAAAAAAAAGTGGAAGGAAAGATTGATCTGGACACAAATCCTTGGCAGGGACTGGTGAGGATAGAAATCTGGAGAGTAAAAGTGCTATGTTACAGCCAAGTTGGGGGTTGGAAAAAACATTCCCTGCAGAAGGGACCCAGAGATTGCTACTGAGATGTTGAGATAGAAGATTTTGCTAGGGGTGGCTATAAAAGTGGTTTGTGCCCCTCAGACTAACTCCAGGGGCTTCACTCAGGCCTGAGAGTATTGGTCTGTGTGCTGAGCTTTTTCAGATGGCCATGCATTTACAGCTTTGACATTTTCTTGTTCGTGCACTTTATAAAGCCATGGTCATATTTTAGCGGGTTGTTATAAAAAGGACTCTTAAGTCTAACAAAATTCCAGCAGAACTGAAGAGGCTGAGATAGAGAGACATGCAAGAAGGGAGAGACAAGAGGAGGAACTCCAGAGGAGGGTAAAGCAGAAATAAGCCCTGATAGAGAGCTTGTAGGGCAAAGCTGAAGATGAGGAAGAGCTGTGTCAGAGCAAGTGTTGATTTATACACTTTAAATTAATCCATAAACCAAAGGCAAATGCATAGCTTGATTAACATCCTAAACTCCCCTCCCCCAAATCATACTCAGCTAGCCCCTACTTGAACCTGGAGCAGAATGTAATATCAAGCCACTATGCCAGGCATCCCAGCAGAGGCATCCTGTTAGCATTGCTGTGGATGAGAAATGAAGGGGAGGTGCAATGCAATTAAAGGTGACAGAGAAGGAAATACGCTTCCCTTTCTGTCCAACCTAGGGAATTCAGTACTGCAGAAAATTACTGATTTGCCTTCCAGAACAGGAGAGACTATAACAGGAAAGGCCATTCCTCTGCATTCAGATATAACCAATGGTATAGGTAGTGTCCCTAGTGGGATATGCTGTCATAGGGGAGGGAGTATACATTAATATCCCCTGTGCATAGAAGGGAGTTTCCCCTCTCCTGCAGAGTTTGGCAGCAGATATTAGATTCCTTCTGCCTCATTTTGAGGTCTTATAGTCCAAGTTTAGAGGAGCTGGGCAGTCCTCTAAAAGGCTTCTTCTAGTCTGCAGTGAGTTTGAAAGTATCGTTCAGCTCACATTGAGACTGCTGGCGGGGCATGGGTGCATCCACAGCACCAGGAGGTGACCTCATTCGCAGAGAGAGGAACAACAGAGCAGCTGGGTCACTGAAGCCAAATACTGCAAAACTAAATTTGCTCTCATAGTCCATACAGCACCCACACATTTGCATACATCCACCATGAACCCAAGCCCCTGGAATTCTTTTGGAAAAAAGCAAACAAATGAAAAAAAAAGCAAACAAAAAGAAAAGTGAACAAGCCTAAAAGCTACTACTTGCAACGTGTCAAAACCCAGGAAAGATCTGGCACGTAATGTTTGCCTCATGTCCTTCCTATAGCAAGAAATGTTAAACAAAATGTTTTGGTCCTCCAAAGAAGTGGGCTGCGTGCTCTGTGCAGCATGGAAAGGCAGCCCCTCCAGCCCCCTCATGCTCCCCAAGCCTTCAGTGCTGGGATCAGCACAAGGAAGGATGCCAGAGAAAAAGTATGAGATTACCTCTCAGCAAAGCCCTTTGGCCTGAATCACTGACATCTTTGATTTAAACAGTAATTTAAAACATGCATGATGAGAAGTCAGGGAAGGGATCCAGGAAGGCCTGGGGTCCAGCCAACCTGGTGTATGTTCCAATTTGCTTTTCAGAAGGTAGGTTTGCTAGGAAGGGGCAGGATCATGGCTGAAATCTGTCATTGCCTCAGCTAAGCCACAAGACCCTTTTTCAGAAATGACCAGAGATTGCCTGGCTGAGCCAGCACTGCCTTGCTGGATGTTACAGCTCTGCTTTGCTGCTCAGCTGCTTTAAAGCACTGTATAAAAGGATCTGGGGAAAATCCTGCCATGCTCCCTCCAGCTGATCAGAAAGCCTTGCTGATGTGTGTCCCCCATGAGTTCCTCTCTGGGCCACCAAGATGATGGCTCAGTGATGAAGCTTGAGGGTGAGGAAGGCAGGCAGAGGCAGCAGGAGACTGCTGAAAGAACAGAAAAAAGATCTGGATTAAGGGAACAACAAAAGGAGCACACATACAACGAACCTGTATCCCAGGCAGATTTTTTCCACTCTTCTGTCTCTCCCAGACCAGTGGCTTTCCTGAGTGATGCTGCTGGCACCTGCCTTTTGACATGCAGAGACAAAAGAGAGCAGGGTAAATCCTTTTTTAACTGACACATCCTAATTGCTTGATCTCATAAGAAGAAGTATATGGCTCTAGATAAAGGTTTCTCAGGTTGAACACTACTGCAAAACTGACACAGGCCTGCTGCCAGTGGGGCCCCAGATTTAGAAATGTCAGTGGCTTCACTTTGGTGAAGGGAGAGGTGAGTTCTGATTCAGCTCTGAGTCCAGACTCTGGCTCTTGTTCACCATGAGTACCACCGGTGGGTTAATTGCATGTTGGGCTTAGATGCCAATATGTTATTTTCACACAGATTACCTTCTTCCCTGCCAGGCAGTTTCAGATTCTGCCCTAAAACTGATTGTGTCATTTTTCCTCTCCTGGGTCAGGTTCAGGTTGGAAACTCATTTCTTGAAGAGGGCAGACAGAAGAGATCTCTGAATCAAATTCTGTATGAGCATGACTCAATGATCATAAATCCTTCAAGGTCTGAAACCTAGCAAGGGAATAAAGGAAGAAGCTCTGTCTCTCTTGGATCAAAGGGAGAAAAAAAAGATGTGAAGGAGACAAAAAGTGCTGCAGGGTATGTGAAAATCAGAGCTCCCATACAGCTTGCTGAAGACTGCCAAAGTAGGACTCTCCACAGCCATCCCATATCTACGCAATACAGCGATGGGAGCGATTTTAGATAAGATCAGGCCTAGAGAGAGCATGCCTGGCTCTGTTTCTTCCAGCAGAGCAATATGGAAACCCAGTGCTGGGAAACCATTTTTTCGTGCCATTAAAGAGGCAGGGAGTTGTGTGCAACCATTCAGGAGCCTCCGCTCCCACGCATCCTCCTGCTCACTGAAACCCTGCCAGAATGGCAAAGGAGGAATTGATTTATGTGCAGTAAACCAAATAAATAGATAAATAAATAAAGAGATACAATAAATTACACCCTTCCTATCTTGCTCATCTAAAGAAAGAGAGAGGGACGGGAATCAAATTCAGGAGGAAGTAATCTGCAGGTGTGCAAAACTGGGCACTGGGTGCTGACAGCTCTGGTAAACATGATATTTATTTCCTAGGAGAGAATTTCAAACTGCTCTTTGTGAGACCTGTCACTCACTGTCTCCTGTTCTCGGTAGTGAAATCTCTCTACTGCAAGCTCATCAGAGTCAGACAGCAGTGGAGGAGTCCAGCTTGAGTTTCCCCAGTGTTTTAGTTCTCATTTTGATGAATTTGTTTCTGAAGGAACACTGCAGAAAGTATCCCCTTGGCTGAGTATAACTCACTGAGAGTCATTTTGCTTCCCCATTTGCCTGTGCCGGTGGCAAGCCAGTGAGTTCCCAAGCATTTTGTCAAATGTCCACCCAGCTGAGCAGGCTCTTCTTCTGCGGTCAGTGGCAAACTGCCTGGTGAAAGAATATAAGAAAGTACAGTGCTAACCATCTTCTAGCTCCCAATTCCTATTAATGAGTTCCTTAAAGCACTAGCTGAGCCTTGTAGACCTTGGTGTTTAGTAGGCACCAACCTCAGTGAATCATCCTCTTCTCTGCTTCTGGCATCCTCAGCATTCACTGTCTAAAGAACTGCTCATGGGAAGTGTCTATAATGTAAAAAATTTCAAGCAGCTCGTCTGAGCTTCCCCACACTGACCTTCCTATTTGGGATCTGGTCTCTCACAACTATGCACTATTCCTTTCTCCTTTGCCATGTCATCAGCTGCCCACACTGGCAAAAATGCCAAGAACAGGTCTGTAATCCATGGATTGTTCTCATGAGTTCTCTCACAATAAAATAATCAGAGATCCAGTAGCTACATTAACCCATCTACTCCTGGGAATTCAGGAGGGAGCTCAGTGTCCAGAATTGCCTAGAAACCCAAACACATGACAGCAAAGAGAGTCCTTCTTTTCCTGCTCTCACCAGGTATTCAGATCCCACTCTGTTCAAATACAAATGCCTTTTTCCTCTGTGCACCATCAGCAGCAGAACTAAACCATCCAAATAAACTGTTCTTTTTCACTTTGTCACATAAGTTTTTCAAGTGACATTATAGCAGAGCTAAATTAATCTTTGCCCTGCCACCGAACTCCCACAGAACGTAATACAAGGGCTGGGGATGGAAAGGATTTAGGGTCAAGCTATTTCCATGTACCACCTAGTTCAGTTTAACAGAATGACCAATAACAAACTTCAGCTGGGATGAAACTGAGGGTAATTCTAGTTGCTTTAACACCTCTTGTGGGGTCCATGCAGGCTTCTCTAGCCTTCAGAGAAAGCAGAAAAAGTATTCTCTACTGTCTGTTCTTATGCCAGCATTTTCTTGTCTTCTCCCAGAGCAGCGGACTTGTTGTTTTCTAATCCCAGTGTAGATTAGGAGCTAAAGACCAGGATTCCCACACCCAGGAATGTTCTAGAACTGTAGCAGATCAAAAGAATAATTAAAAATGTGGAAAAAAGGATACTAAAACTGGAGATAAAAACTATGGATTTGACAGAGACACACACCTTCATCTACCTGTACCTCTCTTTGTCTCACACTATTATCATGGCCCCTTTCTCTTCACTAATATCTCTTCCCCTTGTCCCCCAGAGGCTGATTGCTCTTTCCTCAAATTGCCTAAACAGCTGACACTGACACAGACACAGTAAGTGAAGAACAAGTGTTTCCCACCTGTGTGCAGCTGAAAATTGTGCACTCCCTTTTCAGACCCCAAGAAGGGCTGCTGAGCCTGAAAGTAGATTTATTTTTCTGTCTCCTAGTTAGCCTAAGAGAGAGATTCCCTCTCCTTGAAAAACCCACTTCTAATAAAAATAATTCATTCCACTTCTGAGTGAAACCTCAAAATGTCCAAATTTGCTGGAAGTGGGTTTCTGACCTTTCGACGTGAAAGATGAGCTGGCACATTTCCCTGGGAAACCTTGCTTTCAGGCAAACGGTTTGACAAAGTCAACCTGTTCCCGCAGAACCTCTCCAATCTGGCCAGTGGTGTTTCCAGCCAAATCCCCCCTCCTGCCCCACTCCAGTCCTCTCTGTTAGAGCCAGAGAAGAAAGCATTAGTGAAACAGAAGGATCCCTTCTTGCTTTCAGAGTGGAAATGAAACCAACATTAGTCTATTTACAGAGGATCTTCATGTGATGGCTCAGGCCAAGAGCAAATGCCAAACAGGCCTGGGGTGAGCCTTTCCAAGCAGCAAAAAGAGCTATAAACGTGGCCCCTAAAACAAGAAAAGAAAAGAGGAAAAAAAAAAAGAAAAAGAAAAAGAAAAATGAGAGAGAGAGAGAGAAAGAAAAGAAGGCAGATTAAATTAAAAAAAAAAAAAAAAAAAGCAGGTGCTATTTCAGCAGAGTTCCCTACTCAGCAGTTTTCTTTCAAAACTTTCCAGTCTCACTCTTTGCTGAGTTGCTCCGGGCTCAGCTGCAAGGCAGGCCAGAAAGTACATGCACGGGCCATTATTGCTGGGCTGGCTCGGCGTGGCTTCTAGCCATGTGTGGATGCTGTTGCAATTGTCTGAGACTCCTGGCAGGCTCCCAGGGGGGCTTCTTGTTTGCACTGCCACATCTGTTTGAAATTCTGGCACATCTCAGCCTGAAAAATATGGTTTGCGGTGTCATAGCAACCACTTTTTCTTGATCTGACAGGCAAGGCAGAGTTATGGAGGCCTGGAACTGCTCCTTGCAGATCTGGTTGCAATGGATAGAAAGCTCCTGAGGCTACTGATCACATGCATAACCTGTGGCGGTTTTTTTTCTTCCCTAGTTTGCTTTCTCCCAGTGTGCCTTCAATCACTGTACTTGTGGCAGTGGGTTAGTTCAGAAGTTTGAATGAGACCATCAAACCTATTCTTGAAACTTCAGATATGTCCAGCTTGGACCTCTGTTGCCCTGCTGCAAAAGGCAAAGATCTCATAGGCCCCCACACCAAAACCATCTTGGCACTAGGATATGGGTATGGGATAGAAATATGCCTTTCTGTTCCCATGGGAAGAACATTAAGCTGCCTGAGGGGGACTTGCTGAGCATGTCTCTCCTTTTTCCTGAGGAGGGGTGTGAGGTGGAAGGTGTTGCATGTGCTTCTGCAGCAACCCTGTCTTGGAGCAGCATGGACAGAGCTGCCAAATATGTCCTTCACCACTGGAGTCTGAGGTAACGGAAAGATCCTGAAGCTCTGACCAGAAGATAGATAGGAAATTTAGTTAATAACTACCATTGTTAATGAGTCAAAGCATCCTCTACCTCTGGGCTGGGCAATGTTGCTAATTAGCACACAATCATCAGTATAAAATGTGTTTGCTGGGTCTCCCAAAGAAAACCATGTGAATTTGTCCTTCCTTGGCTACTCTATGCCCAATGCCATGTAACTACAGCCAAAGACCAGAGGCCATGGCCTCCTGCCAGTGCTCCGTCCCGTGACACTGTGGTGTCAGCAGGAATGTAAACGTTTGGCAAAGACAAAGCCACCTGAATCTTTTTCCCCTGGAAAGGAGCCTGGCAGGAACCACAGGAATGTTCCTCGAAGCAAACGGTACTGGAGAAACTGAAAAGAATGAAATTCTTGACACCCGCGCCTGGCTTTGGGCTTGAGTCACTGCAGAAAAGGCTTTGTATGGAGGCATGAAAGGCAAGCTGAGCCATCTCTGAATGCAGTTACCGTTGGGATGGCTGGGTGGGTGATCTCCCTCCAGGAAAGCAGCTTGCCTTCCTGAAGAGACCAGCTGCCAGGTGTGACTTTCCTCTGCTCTCCTGCAAGTGTACAAATGGTGGTGGAATGGTGTGGATTTGAACAGTAGTAGGCTGAGCTGTAAGCAGAACATTTGTTATATAACTTAAAAGTACAGAGACAGGTTATCCCCAAGAAATGGACTTGGCTTGGCCAAGAGGAGTGAGTGTTTGCAGGGCTGTTAAAAATTTGTGCTTCCCCAAAGAAAAGCATTAACAAGCAGGGGAAGAAGGGCAGTGGATCCAATTAAAAACACACGGCAAGGCAAAAATGAGAGAAAAAAGAAAACAGATTTTTAAAAAATGCCTTAAAAATATACAGTGGGATAATCCAGACTTGTTTGCCGCAAATGAAGAGACAATCACGGTTCAACACAGGTGTCTAGGCCCGGAGGGAAGGCAGGAGAGAGGGCAGCCAGGCAGCAAAGATAATAATTACAGACTCCGCTGAGGGTATCGGCACTTATTTTGGGGTATGAGTCCAACTTTGCTATGAGGATTCCATTTGGAGGCATGCCATGGAGGAAACTCTCAGGAAATATTGATTAGCACTACCCACAAGGGTGGGAGAAGCTGGAGTCTTCCCAGCTCTGACACCAGCCTGTGAAGTGGAGCATACCCTGCTAAGCCCATGCCTCAGTTTCCCCACCAAGCTTCTCCTGTGACACTAAGATCCTGATATCTTTGTCACACATTCAGAGAGGTCTGTGGGGACAGCAAATGTAAAAGTAGGAAAGATATCACTCTTGAACATTCTAAAATAGCTAACTAGTATTCTGATCTTCTTTATGAAATTCCTTGCCTGAAAGGCAGCACCCTCTGTTATGATCATCCCAAAGACAACACAGAGCTCCCAGACAGTCAATCAGAGGTACAAATGTGCCCATTAAGGAGTGATGGCTGCATGCATTTGTGTAAAAATTTCAAAATCTCCCCAATCAAGTCCAAGCCAAATCATTCTCCAATGACTTGACACAACACAGACCCAATAAATTATATGGAGTGACTTGCTTTCCCTCCTCTTCCCTCTGTTTTATGTCATGGTTTACTATAAAAATGTTTCAAACTGAAATGTTAGCAGGGACTCCTGATGTCCTGGTGCCTCTTGCTGAATCATAACCATAACATACCCCTTGAGCTTGGCTGAGGTTTCTTTAAGTTCTTCTTCCTTCTCCTATCAAGGGTTTCAAAGAAACTGAGTGAACCCCAGGTTACTTAGGTAGGGTTTGTGTCTGGGAAGGTGCAGTCTAACAGGAAGTCTGCTGCTGGGAGGGATGGTCCCACCACTGCATTTGAGATGGCTTACACAGGTTCTGGAAATGTCTTCTAGGTGAAGAAAATTAAGATAACATGGTCATCGTTCAGTGAACAAAGATGGCAGTAGCTGTGAGATGAGAGCTAGAAATGCAGAAGTCTTGACTGAAGTCTCCCAGACAGCATGAGATAGAGAAAGTCTTGCTTTAATGCATGAAGACATGAATGTAATGAAAGTGGAAGAAAAAGAGGATTTTGCATGGGAAAAAGAATTTGTCAATTCCTTAGTTTGGTGGATGCAATAAAGGATTTGCTTAACTTTTTGTTAGCTGTTTGTTATGTGGAGAATGCCATCTGAACTAGCCTGTCCAGCCACATTTAGGGAGGAGAAATGTAAACTTTCTGATACAATTCATCTTTATGAATGTAGACAGTTACTTTTGGATATGGTGATTCATGCTCAGGTCTCTGCTGACTCCACTGATTATATCTGCAGTGTAATGTACAGCCTCCACAATGGGCTGCAGAAAACACTTGACATGATTAATTGAAAGTGGGTTGTCAATACCATGTCAAATGTGTAGCATCCAAATTCTGTCAGTCCTTGGGCTCTCAGCCAGTGCCATCCCACCACCAGCTGGGGTGAACTTGGGCCAGAACTGTCATGGAGCTGCAGGATGCTCTGCACTGCGACCAGGGTAGAGCTGCAGCAAGGATGGAGGGAGAGGGGTGCCCAAAAAAGGAGGCAAATGTGACTCAGGCATCTGCCTGCCAGGGCTGTTGTCAGAGAAGAGTTACAATTCTGAATCAGAAGGAATTTCTGGGGGTTGCATGTAGCTCGAGGTAGGGCAGTGCTCTGGAGTGAGCTGTGAATGAAAGGGGAATCAAGCTGCTAATGCCTTAGGGATTAGGTGCCTTGCAAATGAGCTGGTTAAGATAATTCTTTTCTTCTGAATTTACCTGACATCAGCCACTCTCAAGATACTTGCAAGGTACTTGGCTAGAAAAAGTACAGGTGTGTTCCAATGCAGCTGTGTCTATCCTGCTCAGTAAGGGGCTTAGAAGAGTTACTGCCTGTTCCAAGAAGAAAGCAGTTTTTTTTTTTTTTTCCTGGGACAGGAGAGATTGAGGAGGGGTTTGACCTAGAGGGCTTGTATGGCCTAAGCTGAGCTGGGAGCCAGCAGCATTGTGGATTTTCCAAGATCCTGACTCAGCTTTTGACCTTTGGCAAATCATTGACCTGAGTCAGAGCAGCTGGAAAGTTGAATAGAACTTAGTCTGGCAGGAAAAGTAAAGATGCTGGATTGAGCTGAGCTGTCAGCCTTCTGTATTTGGGCAAATTCTTGTTCAAAGATACAAATAGCCTGAACTGCTATGCCTTCCTCAGGCATTTATGTGACTTTGGATCATCCCATCTGTTGCTGCTCTGGAGTAATATAAGGAAGGAATAGGAGATGAAATGAACTGTGATTAGCTTGGTTATCAAGATATATGCAATTCAATAAACCAGAAATCTTGATGGATCAGCTTTCTAACTATCCAGTTAGGATTTCTCATGGGGAGGTAGAAGAAATTCTAAAGAGAAGTTACAAAAAATAATTTAATCTTCCTTCTTTTAATTAAGTTTTAGAAAGGAGTGTTCTGTTGAGAAGGGATAGTCTGGAGAAGCAGTAGTGGGAATAAAGCAAGTGTAGGGATTCCATGCCTGATGTTATTGTTGATTACTTATACAGATTGGGGCAAGATGCCCAGTCTCTTCTCCTTCCCATGCTCCAGCTGTAAAACAAGGCAACCATATTTGCATAAAAAAGATTTGAGACTGTCCATTCAAATATACATAGCAGTATAAGCCAACTAATCCATGAAGTCAAATCATGTGGATGCTCTCAGATTATTGTAAAGGGAATCAAAAGCTCTAGAGATCTCTGAATGATGGATAAGAATTTCCTCTCTTTTAATTTTTCTTCTCTCAAGCACTGCACAAATAAAAATGAAAATCTGGCCTTCCGACAACTGAATTTCTCCCACTGTTTTCCAGCTTCAAGTGAAGGTTTACATCAGCTGTTTTTAAATTCACTCTCTTGCCTTGGATTAAACAGGAATGTCAAGAACAGAAAGACATCTGTGTACATCACTAACCAATGTGGTCTTTAAACCTGCTGGGTTCTCCTTTCTGCTGCTCCTCACATCAAGTCCAGTGGTGTTAAATGCGAGATGTCTGTCTGAAAGCCAAGGTACTCTCAATTTGTGTTGATCCACAAGGCTGGAGAATGGGAGTCACAATTATTCAATGGCACTGTACTGAACAGTAAAGGCATAGTGTTTCCAATTAGGAGGTCTGATAGTAAAAGAAGATTTATGGAAAAAATGGTAGATTAACAGAAAAATGCTGGTCCAAGAATTTTGAGGGCACTGACTCAGGGAGACAGATAACTGCAGGCTTCCTTGGGTTCACCAGATCCCCTTACCACATGGCATTCATTAGGAAGCCCCAAAAGCAAGTATTTGGCCCAAAAATGTGTGACTGCCTTCCCTTCTTCACTGACCTTTTAAACAGTTAACAGCACTCTATATCTTCCCTGCAGCAGAAGCAATTCCCAGACATTGAAGCATTTCCATTGCAAAACACAGCTTGGGATTCTGGACTCGGTTATTTGTTTGGAAGATGCAGACAAAATGAAAGTATAGCAAACTCATACCAGATTGGATCCACTTCAGAAGCTGCCAAACAGCTGCCAGTGCTGTCGGGTCAGAAGAGCTTGCCAGGCTGTTCCCTGGGGCAGGGGGTAGGTTTTAATGGGGGAACCTGGGATCTGGAGATGAGCTATACAGCTATCTTGGAACAGAATATGCTGTCTACTGCATTTTCCCACCCACAAGTATATAAACATGCCCCCTATCCCCTTTTCCACGCTGAAATGCAGCTGATCTAGAGCATATCCACAGGAAAAAAATGCCAGTGGGCAATTATCAGTTGCTGCAGTGTCACTTCAGACAAAAGACTATATGCAGGTTGGGGACTTGGGAGGAACAAGAGAAAAAAGAACAAAATGAAAGAAAAATCTGTGGGATGCCACATAGCTCAGTGCCCTGCTGCAGGCCCTGTTCTTAACCTCTGGGTCACTCCTTTCAGCCTCACTTTGCTTAGAAACATTGGAGAGTGAGTGGAAGCTGCTGCTTTGTAGTCTTGGAAGGAGGAAGGTCTTACTAGCCTAGGTGAACAGGCAAACTGCCTCACTGAGATAGTGAGGTAGATGTTAACTGCAAAAGTAAACTTTTTGAAAACGTGGCAAGTACAGTCAGTTGGGACTCTTTAGTTACAGCAAGTTTCTTTTGCTTCTTAGACCACACCCCCACCCCCCCCCCAAAAAAAAAAAAAAAAAAAAACCAACCAAAAATCCACCTCCCCAAATATATCTAGGGAGATCCGTAGCTCAGACACTTTGGCACCTTTTACCAGCCTGAAATGAGTTAAAAAGAAAGAAAAAACCAAACAAGTTGAATGGGATACTGAGGTTCAAAACTCTTTGGAAAGAAAGATTAAAAAAAAGAGAGATCCGTTATTTGCTGGATTTAGATCTGAAAGGATTTTTGTTTAGTTTTTAATACATAGAAAAGACGGGGAAATATCTTCCTCTCTTTAGGGACTTATGAGAGCTCACCTCGTAAATCTGTCCATTTGGAAAGGTACAAACTCTTCCATATGTCATTAGTAACGTATGTCTTCAGCTTCCCCGATCTCCCGCTTCTGTGAAAGGGAGCTCTCCCTCTGTTGTCAGAGATTAAGCAGAGACAACAGAAAAGAAATCCAACAAAAGTGAGATTAAGTTGGTAAATTACAATGCAAAGGGTTTTGGAAAGAGCTTCCTCTGGGGCTGCTTGAAATTTTCCATCAGAATATTTTTCAGTGGAAAATTGCCTTTCGAAAAAAAGCAAAGTTGTTTTGTGTTAAGTTATGACCAATCTCTCAGCAAGGCTTCAGAGTGTGGCAGGAGGCCTGGAGATTCAGCTGGGAAATCTTTGGACAGTGTCTCCTAGAGGCTGTCACCGCCGAGCTTTGTGGCCCCATTCTGCTCCAGTGCTGGGCTTGCCATGTGAAGTGCATTTCTCACAAAGCACCATGGTGACACGGCTTCCATGGTGCATGGCATTGTCTCAGCAAGAGAGGGGACCATGCCGCACCATGAGATGTGGGCCAGCCAGGAATGTCAGCTTGCAGGGAGCAACAGGGACACAAAGCATACCAGCTACAACTCCCACAGGGGAGAATTTCTGAACTGAAATGGAGGGCTCTTGGCCAAAGATTTTCATTGTTTGGTGAAATCTCAACATTTTCCATGGGAAAAGAAAACAAAAACACAATATATTAATAATAATAATAAAATAACAATTTTCAGCCCAGATTTATCCCGTCAGGGTTTGAGAAATCCCAAGGACTGAGTTTCTATTTAGAGAATTCTTCCAGAAACCCTAAAAAATTGAGAGTGGGAACCACATATTGCTTGAGACCAATCAGACCATTTGACTAGGACCACAGAAGAGGTCAGGGAAGCCCATTATGTGTGATTCAGGCTTGGACTGGATTAGCAATTACCAAGCAATGTTAAATCACATATGGCAGGAGCAGCCAAAAACTTGCAGTGGACAAGGTGATATATTTGTGTTTAAGGCTGAGTGTGTGGTGGATCTGGCAAAAGCCAGCATGAAGGATGAGATGGTGACTGTCTTGATATTAGAACAACTCATAATGAGTTTGTTCCTCTTAGATCCTGTTGTCTCTGACTTTCTCCCTCCCCTTGCCCCAGAAAGAACTTATGAAATTACATACTTCAAGAGATGAGCAGGTCTTGAGCATGAACAGTTAACACTGCAAGTCCTCAACAAGACAAGAGTGACCAAGAGAGAAAAGAAGGGGGAGGGATTTGTGTCTGTAAATTGCAAAGAGATACAATAGTCACCTTTCACTTATGCTCGGTTTCAAGTTTCTGTTGAACAACATCTGATACTTTCCATTTTCTATACGGGAATTAGCCAAACAACAGACAGACAATAGAGACAAATTGGCCAAGTCAGCAAACATTAAATGAAAATGAGCTGGCCGTAGGAAGGAGGGAGGGGAAATGTTGAGGAAGCCTTTACTAGTAAGTGATCCTTCCTTGGATTTTTTACCTGGGTTCCAGGTAAGCTTGGGAACTGACAAATGAAGACAGTGCCCGTGGAAATCTTCACAAGAGATTATATGTTCTATAGCCCTTTACAATTACACCTGCACTGTGTCATTTCAGTCTCCTTGGGCTGGATCTGTATTTGGGTGTATTTTCTGTCAGCACTGGTAAGTAATGACCTTGCTTTGGGACATTATTTGTGGTACTGAAGGAAAATACTTCTCTCTCTTTTTCTATGTTTCTATATTAAGAAAAGAAATCAAAGCAGATCAGATTGTATTGAGTGTTAGTGTCAAGATGAAAGGGTCCCTACAATAGCCCATCACCTGAAACAAAACTTTGCCAAACGTTGTGATGTGCTCAGGCCCGATTCTAAGACTTAGGATTTATTCCAAGAGTGATATAAGTGATAAAGATTTCTTTAACTCTTCCACCTAAAATAAATGTTTTAAGTGTTTCCTGAAAGGTTATTTTCAAGGGACTTAGTCTCGTGACTGACAAAAGAGAAAGTGGAAGGATAATGTTAGGCATTCTGAAAGACTTTCCACCCAGCACACCAGAAGAAAGCAAATCATGACCTTGATAGCATAAACTAGGGAAAAGGGTGGAAATGCAGCCAAATCATAAGGAAGCATAAATATACATTTATGCCTGTAGTATCCTCTAAGTTTTTGGTATTTTTTTGTTTCCTGGCTGGTGATGATGAAATTCATCAGTGATGGACATGCTAGATATAAGTGAAAGGAAGGGAATTGTGTAGTCAATTTTTTTTCCTTGTGAGATACAACCAGAGGCCTTGAAATCTTGATATTTTTTCATATGAGGTAATATTCTTAAGACAGTTCATCACTGCAGAATTTTCAAACTGCGCTAAGTCAGGAACTTAAAGGGACAGATAGAAAAAGAGTACTGATAGCTATTTAAAGAGAAAACAGTTATGTCTGTCTCTGGATGATCTGAAGTTTCAGACTGGTGGGAGAACAAAACACAATCCCTGTTCATAATCTTTTCCCTTGGCATCTGCTATTAGCCACTGGCAGCAGTGATGCTATGGAATAGAAGGATCCAGTCTGACATGGATTGTCTGTTCACGCCTTCTTGTGATGCAAAAGAAGTGCTGTGCTGTTTGAAGCAAACAGCCTTACGTGACAACCATAGTTGCTTTAGAAACATGCTAACCAGCCATGAGTGTAGAAGAAACATGAAATGGTCAAGACCAATTAGACACCCTTCTTCAGTCTGTTCTTGGAGGAAAGCAAAAAACTGTGCCTTGTGGTCTCCACTCCGAATCTTGTCTCCATTGTGATATTAACACTAAAAAAAGAATAAAAAAAGCAGATGTTTCCCTGTGTTTTAGGGACACTCCTCAGTGGAGCCGTTGTCACCACAAAGCACATTTTCTTGGTCATTGACTTCTTTTCTCCTTCTACTAGTTCTATGTCCTTACAACTGTTCAACATTTTTCTCTTCTTTAGTTCAGCCGTTGAACTCAGAGGGGGCACTTTATCCAGCACATTTGTCACTGAAAGGCACCAAAATCCTCCCTCTCTGAGGATAGAACTGCCTGGCAGCAGGACTGCAGCTCAAGCTGAACAGACTTGAAACTGAATCAAGCTCATTGGGATCTTGCATTACAGAATATCTGCCAAACTTTCTGATCCACTCTTAGAGCCTGAGCTCCCAGCTGAAACTACCTGAGGTGTGACTTGCAAAGACACAGCCACCACCAGATTGCAGTGGGTATGTCCTCTCCAAAATGCAAACCAGCACAAGGAAGCTGAACTGGGGCATCCATCCAATGGAGTGAAATGTCCTCTCTATTCCAGTTCATGCCTAAACAAGCTTACCTAAAACCTTCTGACCCCAGCAGAGATGTAGGGTAGATGCCTTCCAAGCCTCAATAATTGGCAAGCAGTATGACAGCAGGAGAAAGAGTAGTTGAAGTGCCTCTTGGCAGTGGCTGAACTAATCTCAATGCAGTATGACTGTTCCACTGAGCTTCACTGTCTGTCCACCTGCATTGACTCAGGTCTCTAGCTCAGACCACAAGACCACCAAAATCTTGCAGCTTTGGCTGTGAGGTAATAACTTCTTTGGGGGACTCATTCTTCTTGGGAATGATCTTCTTCACCCAATTTCCTAAAGGAAACTAGGCTTGAGCAATTGCATTGTCGGTATTTGTATGTACCAATGTATTCCCCTCCAAACAACTCTCAAATTCGTTGGCCAAGTGATAGAGCTCTTAGAGATTTTTCTGAGATATAAAAAAAAATAAGCACCCAGAGAGAGATACAGAGAGATACGTGGTAGCTCAAGTTCATGGGTTTAAATTAGAGTCCTGAGAACAGGAAAAGTTTCAAACAGAGGTCTTCATTAATCACCAGACACAAATCAGTGGGAATCCAGGCATCAGTAGTACCACATGAACAAATAGTTTGTTTGTCCAGTGTTTCTTCCTTTCTTTTTTCTTTTTTGGTTTCAATCTGTACAGCACCTAGCATAGTGGTGTACAGAAATACACTTGTAAAAACACAGCAGGAGAGTTGGCACACAGAAGAGATCATGAAGAGGGAAGAAACCATCTTAGCAGGCAGCTTCTTCATTTTACATCAGCTTTTAATGTCAGGCCAACTCAGGGTGCAGGGGTGAGGGAGCAGAAAGTGAAGAGAAAAAAAGAAACAAATGAAAATCCCACAACCCCAACAACAGAAACCGCAGACAAACCAAGAAAACAGCAGCATGTCCAGGGATTGCTTGCTCCTCAGCTGAAGGGCCTGTTTTCATACTCAACTCTGTCTTGTGTCCCAGACTCACGTCGCCTCTGAGGCTGAAATACTGGTTCTTTATTCTGAAAATCAAGTCTCCTGGGCTTTGGTAATATTTTTCAGCCTTTCTAAGGTGTCTGCTTTAATGAATAAGGAAATAAGAAGACAGACTGACTCCATGGGCACAGAGATTGGTTACCACTTACTTCATAGTGACTATCCAGACAGAATGAGAAGAATTGAAGCAGGGATTAATTGACCCAGATTGCCTTTGTAAAACAAGGTGGGAGGGATCAGGTAACGATTTCCCAAGCACTATCCAAGGAGGAGGCATAAGCAGGCAGGCAGTGTGAACAGCTCACACTAAGGCTTGAAACCCTTCTTCAAAATCCCCTTGCACTCCTGCTTTTCCCTGCTTTTGAGCAGCTCCATCCTTCCTGTTCCCACCTTCCCTGACACCCCTCTTGGTTTTAGTTTTTTGCACTGCTGAAGAGTGTCATGTGTACTAGGAGACAAACAGCCCCAAAGTCTTGGCTTCCACAGACCTTGCCTTACACAGCTCAACTTCTTCTCACTTCTTTTATTTTCTTTTTAATCCTGTTTCTCCCTTCTATCCTGTAGGCCCCCTCCCACTGCCTTTCACATTTATCCCTTAATCAAATCACTATATGCTCTTCTCAGCAATTCTTCTCTAAATCCCTCAGGCGGGTTAGAAGCCCCCTGAGGAAAGATCTTTTTTTGGCAACCGAGTTGAGATAGGAAAGAGGTCCTTGACAGAAGCATATTCCATCCCAGAAAGTTTTTAATCCTTCCAGATGCTTTGTCACAAACTGTGCTTTTATGCTGGTGTACTTTTAAAGGCAGCCAGGATATGTGCAGAGGTCAGATCACAGAGCTGCTCTGGAAAACTCTAAATTGCTCTCGCCTTTGATTCTTGTGCTTTAAAAACACTCTGAAGTTTAAATAAATGGATTAGAAATGAGTTAAAGAGCAGGGTGCTTAATGCTTCTGCTTAAATCTATAGCCTCAAGCCACGGCACTTTGGGCGGCAAGATCCTGTTAAATCTCACCAGCTCAGCAGACTCTGAACAAGTCAAGGCTTGGATGCAGATGTCTGTGGAGAAACGAGGTGAAACAGACCAGAGAGGTGGCACTGGTCCTTCTACACTGGCACAGAAGCAAGCCCAAGCTGGTGCAATAGGCAGTGGGACATTTACTGGGACATCTTTCAGAGACGGCACCAGCACCACAGATATTTGCCATTAATACTAAAGCCCTGACACCCATAAATTTATTTTATTTTGTTTTAGGTCTCAGGATTTCCAGACTTGTTTCCAGCTGGGAGAAAGGAGGGGCAGTGATAATGTGGTGGGCTAGATCCTCTCAGGAGACTCAGCTGCCTTGAAAGCCCATTCTGCTTCCCGTTGTTTATTGTTGTTGGATGGCAAAAGGACAGCTGTTATGTTACGTCCTAAAGGTAGCTACACTTCCAGAACTGGATGAAACGATTCCTGTAAATGCCAGCTTGGCAGCTATTCTGGCCCTCCTTGGGGCAGGCCCTTACCCCCTGCTTCTGATGTGGCTTTGTTCTGTGAGAGAAGAGCAAAACATTTTGTAGCTGCTATTGAAAAGAGTTTCTCAACCTTTTAGGATAATCCCTGTTTTAAAGAGGCGGAGCTGAGTCAATGAGAAAGTAAATCACTTGTAAAAATCACAGGGCATTTATTGCAGTTTCTTGCTATCTCTCAACACTGCCCTACCTGAGTGCAGCATCCCTACTCACAAATCCGTTTTTTTTTTTCAATATGAGACCAATGGTATTTTTTTCTGGTTCAGACTAACACACCAGGAGTTGAAAGAAAACCATCCACAGTGACCCAGGTAAGCCTTTGGAAGGAGGCACTGATGATTAAAATCCTGAATTTTGGATGTTCACCATACACCTCACCACATGTATAAGAACAGTCCAGCAATGGAGGGAACAAAGAATGGTTTAGCTTGGCTTCCAGAGCTCACACACTCTTCTCTTTGCAGCAGGCTATAAATTATGCAGCATTTAAAGATGACTTTCTAAACCCCTGGCTTTAAAGCTTATTTATAACTCCCACACTGATATTTTTCAGACTCGTGACAGCTCCCACCTTCACAAGCTGGGGACATGCCAAGCACCTGGCCTTTTCTATAATGACCCATTCCCCCCCAGCAAGCTCCCCCCACCTCTTTTTTAAGCAATGCTTTGGATATCTCAGGGAGATTTTATTTATAGCAGAGACATAAAAAACAAGTGGAAGAGAGTGAGGATGGTCAAAGAGAATAGTAGCAAGTGTCCTAAACGTCTAGCAAACATCACAGGACATGCTGGAAAAAAACTAAGGTCCTGGAAGCAGCCAAGATCTCTCAGTGATAATTTATATAGGAGCAGCATGATTCCATGTAAAGCAGGATAGACTCAGACCTAGCCAAAATGGAAACTTATGACTAAAAGGGAATACCTCAGGGAAATGATGAGGGAGGTGGAACTTGTTCTTCCCAGAAAGGGGCTAAGCTCACCATTGGCAAAATCTGGAGTATGTGTGGGTGAGAAGGTGGCAGCCTCATGTTGGCAGACACTGATGAGTGACAGGATCCTGCGGGGGTCTGTGCAAAATCCAGCTGGTTCTAGGATTTTGGTTTTTTGTTTTGTTTGTTTGTTTGTTTATTTATTTAATTGATCTCCCAGTATTACAGAGCTCAGTCTTGAGGGAAGAGCCACATCTTCAACTGTAGCATGGATAGAGTCTCTAGGAGCCCTAATGATGTCATCTGAAGTGAGATACCTCCAGCCATAGCTCAGTCCTTGCTTTGGGATCTGGCTTGCAGTCAGGCCTGGCTCTGGGATTCCCTGTAGGAAATAGGAGCTAAGATACTGAATCTAAAATAGAACAACCAAAGCCTAGCATATAGAAAAAAGACTCATATCAGCCTCATTTTTGGTAGGTGAGGCTGTTCCAGACCCATGCTGTTACTTCCAGCTTCAGGAGCACATCTAGGTATCACAGTCAAGAGAAACAGCTGCCCAGACCACACCACCAGCCTGCAGGAGGAAGGTGACTCCTGAAAACTGAATATAGCAAAGACTGAGCAGCATCTTAAAGGAATCTAGATCCTCAAGATTTGTTTGTACAAGAGACCTGTTTCCCCCCTGCCGATTGTCATGGCTTCAAAGCCTTGGAATGTCTTTGGCTCCATGTGAAGTAGTGTGAACACAGCCCTGTAGTCTCGGTGGGGTTTGCTCCTTCTCCCAACCTGAGGAACATTTTTGCACCCCAGGGCAGGCGTTCACATTGTCAGAGGAAGACAATTCAGCTTTGTGAAATCTTTGAAGGTTTTGATTTTTTTCTTTTTCCCATAAAAAATGCCTGGAGCAGGATTAGCATTAAACAACAAAACAAAATAAAAAAAGCCCCAATATGCATGTGAGGCATATTTGTGTCAGAACATCTGTTTTCAGCTCTATGCTTTGATTCAGATGTTTCCTCCTCTCTTGTCTGAAGTGACCAGCAGGTCTCAGAGATCAGAAATCTGGCCAGAAAAAAATCTTGCTTGAAATTGCTTTGTCTTCCCTGCAAAAATGCCCCAGGCTTTGGAAGAATGGCACTTTTCAGCAAAAGTAAATTCAGTCAAAAATCTCTGACCACCTTCAGTCTATTCTCTGTGGCACCAGGCATAGCAGGCAAAACAAAGACATCTTGGCAAAATTACACCATTGAAATTGCCGGCAGAAGAGCTCAATTTAACACCCACTAATTGTTGCACAATAGTTACAGGAATAATCGGAATTTGTTAATTAGATGCATGCCAATGAGTAATTCAAGACTGGTTTAAATAATTATTCCTATCTTCCCAATGGGCTGTGGTGGTGATTAGCTTGCTGGCTGTTTCTCTTGACTGTTCTGCTTCAAATGAAAAAAGAGGTGAGAGACACCCATGCAGTGAGCCATGGCACTCCTTAATGAAATCCTGCTCCCAGGATGCTGAGATCTGCTTGCCCGTGAGTGCTGTTGGTTGTTGCTTTTGACCACAGAAACATCAGAGACAGTGAGGTGGACTGCCAGAAAGCTCTTGGATCAGCACTGTGCCAGTGAAATTAAATTAATACATTTTAGTGTGTTTAATTCCTGAAGGAAGATGTAAGGATGACAAGTGCCACAAATTTAAATCCTCCATTATAACCAGAAGGTAAAAAAAAAAAAAGCAACCCACAAACCAGTTGCCAGAGAACAAAACTCTCCTCCCTGAGACAAAGCAAAGTTCCTTGTCCCCCAGCCTGGAGAAATGCCCTCTACTGGCTCAGAAAGACTTTTTTTTTTTTTTTTTTTTTTTTTTTTTTTTTTTTTTTTCTTTCTCTTTTTTACCAAAAACCTTCATTTTTNTTTTTTTTTTTTTTTTTCCCCCTTGTTTCACCATAAACTTGCCTATTTGCCACCTTCAGATCTAATAATTTCTCACCCTCCTTTGGTTAGCTCTTTCAGTGCTGCTTGGTTCTTGTCATGCTTTTTTTTGGACCACAGGAGATACCTCAGGAAGGGATGGAAACAGAACAGTGGAAGAGAATTAGTTTAACTGACCTTCTGAATGCTAAACAGTAAAAATTGCACCCCAAACACAAAAATGGGGAAAAAACCCTAAAAACAAAGCCAAACTGTATTCCATTGTATGATCTACTTACCTAGACTTGTGAAGAAAGCAAGAGAAATGCCCAAATATTAGAAGAAAAGATGGTTTTTGCTAAGAACATTATTAATTTTCAAGTCATCAGCAGTCACAAATGCTTACTATTTGTCAATCTCTTTGTGGATTCAAGAGAACTGTTGCTACTGAAATAGCCACCTGATGGAAAACAGCAATAATACAGAGTGGTTCTGGGTGGGAAATAATCTGTAGGATTTGCTGAGGAAGTTAAGGAAGGCAACACACAAGCAGGAGCCAGGAAACATGACTAGTTTTTTGGATGAAAATGTAGGTGAATGGCTGCAAGTTCCAGGACCATACTTTTGTATCTCCCCTCATAAAACAGTACCTTTGAGCACTCCAGAAGTCCCTTGTCTGCTTTGCAAGACTAAAGCACTTGCTCTTTTGTTGGGATGTGGAGCCAGGGAAGCAAGGACAGAGGTGCAAGAAGGCAACATTAGTGGCAGAGGCAGCCTGTTTGTTCAATACACAGCCCCTCTGTGGAGGGGCAATTCTGCTGTTCCAGCAGAGACCATAACAGTTTGTGAAAAACACATGGACGCCAATCATTGCTTCCCCTTCATGTTGCTATTGCTGGGATAAGTTAGAGCGCCACAAATACTCTGAAGCTGAGTACCATCCCCTGCTGCTTATCCCCATTACCTCGTGGTCTCTGGTGGCTGTTCTTTCTGCCTTCTATCTTGCAGCAAGGGAACCAAGGTATTTGCAAACATCCACCCTCTTCTTGAACCCTAACAGAGACATAACTACTTTTCTAGTCCCTACTCAGTGCATCTCATTCCTTTGAGAGAAATACTTCCTCTCTCAGCTGCTCTCTACTCATTTACAGCCCTTTAACCATGATTTCCCTAAATTACTGCTGCTAACTGAGCTGCCTAGGTTAGGAGCACCGACAAGACAGTTCAGTCAATGGAGAGAGTCCAGGACCTTCTGGTGGTACCTTGGTGACCTGGGTAACCCTCCAAGGGTTTCTCTTTCTGTTGACTGCAGAGGGAGCTGAAATCCAGCAGGATGCTAATTTGTCTGCCTGAGGTGAGATAGAGCTGTACCATGGCACGGACAGGACAGGACATTTCAGGCCAAGCCACCCAACAGAGCAACATTTGAACAGCTCACCAGAATTCAACTGTTCCAAGAAAGCAGCAGAGACAAGGACACACGAAACTGACTCAAAGCAGGGAAAAACAGGCAAACAATTGCCCTCTGTTGAAATTTATGCTTCTCTTCTTACACTTACATAAGGAATCTGAAGACAGCCAAGAACATGGAAAGCAGAGGTTCCCCAGAGACAATCTCAATTCATGAAGCTTCAGCAGATTTTGCTAGCCCTAAACTTACCACCATGGGTCTCAAATCTCTCCTTTTGTGTTCATCTGTACTACAAGAGTAGAAATATGACTTTCTAGTTATCTTATGTCTCCTATGCCATCTATTGCTCCCTCACTATCATTGACGGAGCACTTTACCAGAAGTACCAAACAGAGAAGACACATAAGGGTTCCTAGATGACATTCAAGGTTCAAAGGTTTTCTTCAGCCTGGGCTTGGTCCCAATCAAATGGGAGGGGTTTTTTGGTTGGTTTTTGATTTTTTTTCGCCCAGAGTCCAAAGACCAAGATTTCTTCTCTACCCCCAATCAAATAAAAAAGCACAATAACAGTCTGGCCTACTTTTTTAATGGGATCCTGTGTTTATTACCTACTCACTTCAGCTGCTCCAGCCCTACACCTGGAGACCCCAGAATATACCAGTGGCCTCACTGCTGCTCAGCATTAACTCCTTGTCTCCCAACTCCCTTCTATGTCAGTTGCGAAGACACGTGTGGATATTGTGAGGAGGAACTCAAGGAGTTTCTAGTCCTACTCTAATTTGTCTCTGATCCTAGAAAACTGAACGCAAGTCATCCTGTAGAATGCAAAGAAACTCTCCCCTAAGCACTGTTTCCTCCATCTTAACTCAAAGTTGAAACTAGATGGCACAAAAATTGAAATAAACCAGACATCAACTACTTACTGGCCAATTAATGGACAAAGGACTCAGGCATCCTGAGAGGAAGAGAAACAATACAGGTGGAAGGGAAGGCTGATAGACACAAACTGTCTGACACTGAATGGTCTGAAGAGATTTTATAGATCAACAGGGAACAGGACATTTTTCCTCTATGAATCAGCATGGAAACCTTTCTGTAGATGTCAACACAAAATGTGCTTTGCCTAAATACCCTACAGAATTCTTTAATTTCTAATTTCTGTGATCCAGAGGCATAAACTAGATTGTTCTTCTCTGTTTGAGCTGAGATATCCAGCCCTTCCCTGCAATGTCTGATTGTCTTTGACTTTCTGTCTCTAGTCTAAGTGGCTACAATAATGCTGAACAGAGCTCTCTACATTTCAGCAGACACAGGTCATGCAGTAGTGACATTTTTGATAATTGTTCATAGTTTATTACTCTGAGAATCAGGGGATGTCAAGGGATTTCCCACCTGAGATTTACCCACCTTCCCCAAAATTATTTGGATGGGAAGGAGCAACAAAGTCCAATATAATATAAAGCACATTTTTGGCTAACATCTGAAATGCCTTCAGATATCATCTAAAGTTACACACACATGTCCCCAGTGAAGCCTGAAACAAAGCTCTCAGAGAAGACAGGATTAATTCGAGGTCAGAAGGGCTTTGCTTTCTGTCATAACATTGCCATGATGTAGTACCAAACTCATTACTTACCGTGACATGAAGCTAAGAGACTAAGGAATGGTTTAGAGTGTGTTAGTTCATACTTCCCTTCCACTGCAATATCGTCTCTTGAGGATGGCAGCAAACAATCTAAACAAGGACTTGTGTGTATGGAACAACTTAGTCCCCAAGCAAACAATATAGGGACATCAGGGATTTATGTGAGATGTTATGTTTTTGTTGAATCCAAATTGCCTACAGATTTTTCTGTGTGTCAGTCTCAGCTTGGAGGGGGCTGTGTTCTGTAATTAAACCAAGGTGATTAGACAGTTGCTGAGAAGGGAAACTAGTTCACAACATGTCATCTGACCTTTTTGGTCTTTTTCCTCAGCTCTGATCAGCTGTGAAGCAATTCTGAACTTTTCAAAACAATTTGTTCTTCAATTTGGAATAATGACAGTAAATAGTTCTTTAAATAGCCTCATTTGTCAGCTGTCCACTGGGATTAGTTAACATTAAAGAGCTGATCTCCTTTAACTGGATACTTAAGCTGTCTACTGCCGACCTTCCATATGATTCCAGGTAGGTGTTGTTCTTGGAGGGTCTTGGGTTCACCAGTTATAAAGTTGGAAGGGACAACTCTAATTGTTTAGTTCTGAAACACTGAGAGTTGAGGATTTCCATGAATTCAATGCTTTTTCAGTGTACCAGCTAGGAAAAGGCATCTCATACTCAGCAAAATACTTCCTGTGATGGAGGTTGTACCATTAACTAAAATTTGGTTGCTTCAAGGATAAGTCATACTTTTGCCTGAATATTTGCCTCTTCTTTTTGGCCTGGCTGTGTGTTTCTTCAACCTCTGCAAACGAGCTGCTGTTATCTATGAATTCTCTGGCTACATTCCCCTGTCTGTATTAAAAAAACTCTTAGAATCAAACTTATGCTTGCAAACTGTCTATGAACAAGCACACTCTGCTGACAATAGGGGAATAAAAATAAAAGCTCCAGGTTCCGGTTACTTTGAATATAATGCTGATGCATAGTATCTCCCCAGAAACTTCAGGACTCCTGTTATTGTCCCCCTTATGAAGTTCACACTGAACTTCTCATATACTGTCTGATTAATCTAAGCATACCCTGCAGATGCTTCTGACATTTATGGAGCTACATTAGCATGTATGGCGCAATGGGGATCCGACAAAGCATCTCAAAACCCACCTATCATGGAAGTCCAGATGAGAAAAGGGAGTGTAGCCAGGAAAAAACCCTGTTATTTGCATATCTCTCTGTATAGCAACTATCTTGTATAGCAACTATCTTCTGCTGATGTCATGGGCCCTCTGCAAAGCTGGATGTCTTGAACAATGCCTCAGTATATTGAATACAAGCTCTACTCTCTCCCTGCTTCAGCTATCCTTGATTGCACACTTCCAGGTGCTGATTTCCAGATTAAGGGAGTCTTTATTTTAGACTTTTCACACGCTGTCAACGTGGTGTTTGATTACATCAATAGAGGAAAAATATCAGTGCTTAGTGGAAATAAAGAGATTTTTTAAGCGGGGAGATCTATTTTTGTCACTTCCTCCTGTGGTAGGTTATCAAGATGACCTGCAAACAGCATTGCGGCAAAGAACAGCTCACTGTTTCGGGAGGTGAGGGGAGACAGATGGTATTTATGGTGTGTCATAAACAGTGAAGGACTCTTTGGACAATATCCTAATAAATACTCTAAAAAGAAACTGCCAGAGTCTCATAACTCAACATACAGACTGTCACCCTTTCCCTCCTGCTTTGTGATCTAGTTAAGCTTTGCCTTTTAGTATTGCCATAATGAACTCAGCTATAAGGACAAATTTTGGAGTCACAGATAAAAGATTCTGAAGGACTCTTTATGGGCAGGACCCATGCAGAAATCAACAGAAGGAGTGTGCTTGTCTTCAGGCTGGGATGCCTTACAAGGTCTGCACCTGCCCCTCAGGGATATTTTTCCAATTGTGGCATAGATCATGGACCCAGCAGGTCCCATGGGCCCTACCTTTGCCTGCTGCAGTGTCAAAAAGCAGAATATGACCATAATTCTAGGATTGATGACCTCCCACAGAGAGAGATGGACTCCAGTGATGCAGTGCTTGGCTCCAGGTTCAGAGCTCTCTCACGCTTTTACCTCTGCCTGATGGATGCAGAAGTAGGACTGTTTGGAGGACATTCCCCAGGAGGAAGTCCCCAGTCATCTCTCAGCAGACCTGCAAGGGAGGGAGGGAGGGACGTACTGGAGAGGACATCAGATAAAGGCAGTTAGTGCCGACATCTGGAAGGCAACCCATGTGTTGTCCTGAAAAAATGGTTCCCTTTCCTCAGCTCTGGGGGCTGCCATAGCCCCCCTCCTCAAATTTGGGTTGAAGCTTGCTGGTCCTGTCTCCGGATTGACGAAATCAGCTCTCTGTTGTCCCCTAATTCCCTCAGGGGGAAAGAGTATCACCATTTTATTGACACAGTGGTCACCTTTCTCCCAGACCCAATTAGCTCCGGGAATGGAGCCTTGAGACTGCCTTCCTACTTGGACTTTCTCCAGGGAGACCACTAGGCCAGACAGCGACTGTTGCCATGAGCAGGGTGTTTCTACCAGGAGTGCTGACAGCCTGTTTTCATCAGCTCCGAATGGAAAAATTGTTTGGAAAAAGGCCTGAAATGTTTATCAAAGAACCACGGCATTTAGTGTAAATGATGAAATGACGGCAAATTAATCTAAAACCCACCATTGCTGCTATCAGGAATCATGGGCTGTAATAGCCGTGATATAGTCAGTGGGAGTTTCACCCCCAGGCCTGTGTGGAGTGGTTTCATAGGCAACTCTTGTCTTTCAGCTGAAATGCAGCTGCTTCTGGGGTGGATCACAGGCTCTGCAGGGCACCAGTGGAGTTCAAAGGTGACCATTGCGTTGGTCATGGCTACTTCGTGCTGCTGCATCTGCCCATGGCCTTTGGAGGCCTTTTGCCTTACACTGTTAAGTTTCTCATGACAGGAGCCAGCCTGTTGTTTTATGCTGTGATGAGGATTAATAATCCCCATCATTGATGATGTAAACATGAGACCGTCTGGATTGTTAGGGCTAAAGGCCACAAGGAGAATGGCTCTTTGAATGTCTTGTGGTAACCCCAGGGAAATCTTTCCTTTCCTGAGCAGTCAGGAGCCCAGGCTGTTCCTCTAACAAATAATACCCCTCAGGCCTTTCTGGCTCATTTGCAGAGTAATAATTAGGAAAGAAGGGTTTCTTCCACTCACTTGGCATCACCATTGTTTGTGACACCCTTCTGGTATTGAGTGTAACTTCTGTGCACAGAAAAAACGTTTTAATCTTGCATCTTAATATAGCAATCCCATGTAAAACATACAAAATAAAATACATTTTTAAAGTTATGCTTCTAGCTCTTATGGGCCAAGACCTATCTTCTAAACTGAGAACTGAGTATAATGTTGTAGTGGGATATTTCACTCCAGTTTGCAGGCAGCCTGCAGCTGTCAGTCACAGGGCTACACTTTGCACTCACCTTTGAATGTCAGTGTGGTGGCAGGTCTACACACCCTGAAGGACAACGTGGGTAGAAATGAAAAATCATGCAGCAACCAAAGGAAGAAGAAAGGAAGATTCACCAAACCTTTCTTGTATCTGTGATCAGTGTTACTTCTACAGACAGCTAGGAGGAATGTGACATCCAAATTTATGGGAAGGGCCTGAGCAGGGAATGTAGTCTTTTTTTTTCTAAATGGTTAAAGCAGAGGGAGCTCAGTATTTTGCCCAATACCTAGAGCTGACCAACACTGTCTCACCACGCCTAGAGAGGAGCAATGTGCAAGCGGAGCACTGATGGCATAGGGACATCTCTCACCTCCTCTGCTCAACCTGTTGCCCTCCATCCATATCTCTGGACCTACCAATCCCAGAGTTCACTAGGATTCACTTCTGCTTTGCCTTTGCTGTTAAGCATTTGCCCAGAGCTGAAGATTCTGAGGGGTACTGGGTTATGAGATGGCAGGAAGGGCTAGAGGAAAAACTGTTGTTGCTCTTATTGCACTGTGAGGATTGTTGCATTCCAAGGAAATCATCTGGTACTTGGCTTTCCCCACTTCCCTGGCAACGGTGAGGTTTTAGGACAATCCCTAATCTGTTCCCTTGTGAACACTGAGGGCCTTTCTTGTGGGAAACAACTTTGCAAGTTCAGTTGTTTCTATCAAAGATGAGAGAACATCCAAGCAGCGCCAGACAGTACAAGCTTCCCCCACAGGCACTCTGGCTCTGGCATCCCACACTGATCTATCACCACCAAGACCCACAGCACAAGCCAGCATCTCTGTCTCAAGAAGCCACCTCCTCTGCCTCTGCCTCCACTCATAGCCTGCGTTCCTGGCTGCCTACTTCACCTCCTCTCCAGCAGAGTTGCCAGGGAAAGGAGACACAGTGCAAAGCCTGGGAAAAGCTGACACTGACTTTTCTCTCCCCTCACAACTGCTTGTGCACAAAAGAGCACCTGCAGGCACACAAACCCACGGGCTTGAACCTGTAACTGGGACCCATATCCCACGTGATGGGGAAGCTACGATCTCTGAGCTCTCAGGGTTCTGGCTGGCAATGGGAATGGAGCAGGGATGTGTCCTGGTGGGGTTGGGGAAGAAAGGTGGCACTTGGGGAGCAGCACAATGATGAGGTGGCAGTGAGGACAGGGGTCCCATTTCTCTCCCTCCTATCCTCCCCCCTCTTCTCCTCCTGCCCCGCACCAAACCTGCTCTTTATCTCCTTATCACACAGTGCTTTTCACTCCCTCCCTGTCACAGGGAAGCAGCCATCCAAGAAGCAAGGCAGTACTGGAAACAGAAAGAGCGTCTCACTCATTCTTGGTGCTGTCAAAATCATTACCATGTTCCTTTTGAAGCCTTGGCTTTGGGTATTGAAGAGCACCAATCATCAGCCTGGCCTCCCCAGGGACCACTTCTGCCATCACTCAAGCCCTCATCTCTTCTTGCAAAGGGATGCTGATGAAAAAATTCAAATCCAAAGATTTGGTACACTTCCCACACCCTCCCTATCCTTCCCTTCATAGCTTTGTCACAACTTTGCATCTCAGCCCCCTGTCAGGAGTCAAGGGGCAAATTTGGTTCTACTAGCCTTCAGGATAAGTCTTACTCTTTCTTCCTCCCACCTCCCACTTGCTGAGCAAACCTAGCCCCCTCACTCCACCTGCATCTGAGATGAGGATCAAAGGATACCTGAGTTCTCTCCTCAAAGTCCTGCTGAAACAATACAAGCACATCTGGTTGTGGTTTCCCTTGGGAAGGCTCCAGATAGTGGCTGTGTTACCATCCCAACTACCTCAGCCACCTGCCCCTCTGCCTTCACCTGCTGCCTGCCTCCTTGCCCACCCCTGGCCACTGCATTACTGGTGCTCCTTTCCTTTGCCACCTCCACACACTGCTGGCTCCTGGCCAGAGAGGGGCAGAGCAGGGATGAAATAATGTGGGGTCAGGAGGTAATGAGAAAAGCTTGGTTTTCCCTCTTGGCTCCCACCTGAGGCTCTTGTCAGAGGAAATGAGGACATGGGACAGAGCTCCAAACTGAGTCACTCCTTGAAGGTGTCCACCACACCAAAGGATGGAGTGGTCTGGCTGGAAGGGGACGCTCCTTTTGCATCCCCTGATTCTCCTTAGTCTGGATCTGAGCAGACTTTGCCACAAAGACATCAGCAAACCTTCATGAAGTTGCACAGGAGAGAGAAAATACATGCAAAGTCCCTAATGTGGTGGCAGTTGCCAGTGATAGAAATGGTAAGTAAAGAAAACCATCAGGAGTGCTTGTCAGAAATACAAGGCTTGGGCAAGTGAGTAAGAGTTGATTGTTTGCTTGTAAATTGCAATGGATTTCATGGAGAAGCACCTAGGGAAGCCTTGAAACCCACCCATTAGTTCAGTGGGATTTAAAGTCTTCCAGTGAGTAAATACCATCTCATTTTGTTTGCACAAAGTAGTCCTCATCAAAGTATTGGCAAGATTACAATGTTTTTTCATAAATCCAGCAAATTGCAGTCTGCCCACGGTCATCCACTGGAATCTTCCTTGTCTTACTTTAATTGAACTTTGTGTGGGGGACAGAAAAGGAATTACATTTTTTATTGCTGGGTGTGTTTTATGGGAGATCTGTCAGCTGGAAGTGACAGTGCCAATTAGGGTTGCATGTTTTCATATGAGTTACAGAGTCTTAGAAAGCAGAAGAAAGAAGGGGGTGCAAGCAAGCCAAGCTATTTACAGTGATAGATCTGGGGAAGAGCAAGATGGGAAATACCTTGGTTGCTACCTGTGGTGGTGAGACTTGCCCTCTGTCCTTCTTCCCTCCTGCCAAAACATACATTCCCAGAGATGTGCCTGGGGAAGATCGGATGTTTGTTTACCACTGCCCTAATCACACCTTTCCCCAGCCACCCAAGTAAGGCTCGTGCTCACAAGGTATTGTGTGGTCTTCTCCTGCATGTTTCCATAGGTGTGAAGCAAACACCTTCTGAAGGGAACTCCTTAGGTCTCCCTTGGGTCACTCTCTGTGATGTAGGTAATCTCAGAACAGTGTTTTGGGAAGGAAAGGCACAAAAGTCTGAAACAGTCCAGGCCCTCTGGTGTCTTATAATAAAGTGATTCTAATTCACTCAGCAAAGGACAATGAGTGTGGTCAAGTGCTTGATTTGTGTCTCCTCACATTAGTGAAGGGACAAGTGAAAGAGAAGAAATGGAAGATACTGTATTTCCAGGCAATCTTAATCCTTCTATTTACTCTCTTGAGCCAATTGTCTGACTGCAAATGCAGCAGCAACCTTTCAAAATTCAGAGCCAAGTCTTTACTTTCCAATCCTTGAGCATCCTGGATGCTCACTGAGACTGCTGACAATCTCTCCCTTCTTTGCTGTTTCTCTCCAGCCAGCAGCTCTGCTTCTGTCCAAAAAGACCCTCCAGACCCCTTGCATGAGGGCCATCAGCCAGCTTCGTGGGCTAGATGACAAATTCAGCAATCTGGGCAGAGGGGCAGGCGGTGTGGAGAGTCACAGTATCCTTTGAGAGCCAGGCTGCTCCCCTTTGGGAAGGGATGGGTGCTCAGGATTTATGCTGCTGTACATGAAAAATAAACACTTGGTCTCCACATGCTTTGCTAGTCAGTGTGTGCTACCCAGCCGATTCAAACACCCATCCATCAACCCTCCCTTGACTCATCACCACAACACTGAAGTACACGGGGGAGTGAGCACTCCCACATGTGGATGAGAGAAGGCTCCCTTTGCCATGAGATGTTGAAATACCCCTCTGAGCCAGCTCCTAATAGAGGCAGTTGGATACAGCATAGCTTTGCTGCTGTAAACCATCACTTCCAGCTCTGACTTAAATGTCCATTTTTTATCTTTCCCGGTCACACAGCGTAACTCCTTTGGTAGGCTCAGTGCGCTATGGGCCAGTACAGGAGTTTGCTCTTATGGGGCAGATGGGACGTTCTCTCAGGTAGGATTTCAGAGCTGCTGGCCATCGTAAGTGGCAGAGGAAAAGTCCCTTTTGGCAAAGTGGGGGTGATGCTGTCTCACCCATCACGCTTTGGTTGGCTGCTCCTCTGGATTTCCACTGGAGCATCTGTTAATAGCCTTTTTTCCAAACAACACTGGCACTAGTAATAATTCATTGGGACTTTAAGGACACATTTGACAATGACATTGACTGCTGGTGTTTGAGCACCTAGCAGGAATTTTAATGAGAAAAGGAGTAAAATGAATAATGTGTTAAAAGGGAGATGGGCTTTACCAATCTTGTGTTTAAACAAGATGATGAAGAGTGTGACGAAAGTTTATCTGCATGGTAAGATAGATGAATGAGTTGATTCTGTTGAAGGCCAGGTGGCCCAAAGTATTTGTTCTTGTTTTCTAGGACTGGACAGCTCTGAGCCTGTGTCTTTGGAAGAGTAGTGAAATGTGAAACATGCACAGTGGGACTGAGCACAGTCTCAGCAGGTTTCCTAACAACACCAAGCTGTGTGGTGGGGTTGACACACAGGAGGGAGGAGATACCATCCAGAGGGACCTTGACAGGCTTGAGGGGTGGGCCCTTGTGAACCTTGTGGAGTTCAAAAAGGCCAAGTGCAAAGTCCTGCACCTGGGTCTGGGCAATCCCAAATACAAAGTCAGTCTGGGCGGAGAAAGGGTTGAGAGCAGTCCTGAAGAGAAGGACTCGGGGATGCTGGTTGATGACAAGCTCAGCATGACCTGGCAATGTGCACTCACAGCCCAGAAAGCCAGCTGTATCTTGGGCTGTAAAAATGCAGTGTGACCAGCAGGTTGAGGGAGGAGATTCTGCTCTGCTACTCCACTATAGTGAGACTCTACCTGAAACCCACCACTACAGCTCAGGGGCCCCAACATAAGAAAGATGTGGACCTGTTGGAGCAAGTCCAGAGTAGGCCATGGAGATGCTCCAAGGGTAGGAACACCTCTCATATGAACACAGGCTGAGAGAACAGGGATTGCTCTGCCTGGAGAATAGGAGGCTCCATGGACACCTTACAGCACCTTTCAGTACCTAAAGAGGCCTATGAGAGTGCTAAAGAGGGATGTTTTACAAGGGCATGTAGTGACAGGACAAGGGGCTTTGAACTGAAAGGGGATGAATTTAGCTTGGATGTTAATAAAAACTTCTTTGCTGTGAGGGTGGTGAGGCACTGGAACATGTTGCCCAGAGAAGTTGTGGCTGCTTCATCCCTGAAAGTGTTCAAGGCCAGGCTGGATGGCGCTGTGAGCAACCTGGTCTAGTGAAAGATGTCCCTGCCCATGGCAGGGGGGTTGGAACAAGATGAGCTTTAAAAATCAACCATTCTATGATTCTCTTCTATGAAATGGGAAGGTGGTCTCCAACAAAATGCATTTGGACGGGTGTAGTTTCTCTGACACAGTGAAAACAATTGTGCATGGCTGCACAGCCCTGCCCTGGTCCTGTCACCTCAAGGCTGCTGTGTGTGAACAGTTTTATGGGAACCCAAACTGACAGAGAACTGAAGTGGATTCACAGATGTCTCCAGTGGTACTCCTTGAAGCTGGTGGGGCGTAGGTGCTCCCAGTTCTTCTGGATGCAGATGATGGTTGGCAAATTCAGTAACACTAGTAAGACCAGGGAATGACTAGAAGACTGGGCTGGGAGGATCCTTGTTTTCCATGAAGCTGTGTCTCTAATGGTGACAGCACAACACACACATGTGTGGGACTATGCTGCTTAAACAAAAAAACAGTGTCATTTTAGGAGCAGTGGAATGTCCACCTGGCTTGTGTTGGATATGCAGAGTGATGGAGCAGGGAATAGGTCCTGCCCTGTATCTGGCAGGCCCATGAGGATGCTGAGGACAGCCTAGAGTGTCTAAAATGGCTCAGGTGATTTGCTCCTGCCGAAGTTTCAAGTCAGTGTCTCCCTACTGACTATCTTGTTTCAGGTTCTGCTGGATAACAGAGAGACGACAAAAGCTAGAGATGATATCATTGTCCAGATACTTAAAATACTCTTGTGACAGGAGTAATAAAGTTCAGACAAGAACTTGCCAAGTTTTATCTCTACCAGTATCTTGTCTCCAGTGATACTGGATGATTCAGGAAAGTGTGACCCTTCCTTTGCCCCTAATCTTCGGTTGGCACTATTTCCAAAACTTTTTTCATCCCTCAAAAACTGTTCTGTGTAAATATATTGAAGCAGCTTCCCCAGAAACAGAGCTTAGAATTTCTCTACCCTCTATAAGTATTCACATCCAAATAAACATACTCTAAAAAAAATAAAATTAAATGGTTACCCAGATTTAGCAAGTAAATCCATCCAAAGACAGGACTCCAGAACTGACCTTACAGCAACTTCATTGCTGTGTTGTGGTGCAGCTTAAGAAATGCATTTCTTCTCCCTTCAGAATGACAATACATAGATCCCCTAAGAAGCGTGGAGCATCACCTTCAAAACTGCTTCTGGTAAAATTTTTCTGGAAACATTCCAGGGGCAAAGTGCTTGCCATGTGTTTCACGTCCCATGCAGCATGCGAGATGGAGTTATTTGTTTGTTGCTGCTTTGTCTTTGTTTGTGCAAACTGACGCCGCAGGGACTTCTTCTGAGGGCATTTTTCAGCCAAGAAGATTATTCTATATAAATACAGTTAAATAAATAGATTTATCACAAGAATAGCTTCAGGCTGTTCCATCTATCTATGTATCTGTGTATCTATGTATCTATGTATCTGTGTATCTATGTATCTATGTATCTGTCTATCTATCTATCTATCTATCTATCTATCTATCTATCTATCTATCTATCTATCTATCTATCTATCTCTCTAATATTTATCTGCCTTTGTAGATAGCAGAATTAAATTCCTATCACTGACTAAAATGTTGGGTTTATCTTGTTTTGTGTCTACACTGAAACTGTAAGCAAGAACTGAGCTAATTAAATCAGCAGATTTATCTGCCTCGGGTACACCTTGGAGTTACTGCCTACAGTGGATCATTCTGTTCCTTTGCCAAAGGACATTGCTTTTTTAGCTAAGGGACAGAGAGGCGTCTGGGACCCATAAGCCTTTCAATAACTAGCATTGATCTGAAGAGGAAAGTGATTGAGAGTCATGAGCTGCTAGCCCAGAGGGGAAACTGCCATCGGCTCAGAGGCACTCTTGGCTACTGTCGCCTTTCCCAAGGTTTTTGCAGCAGTGAGTTCCCTTTATGTGTATGTTTTCACTTGTTAACACAAATTATTTTCGAAGTGCAACATAGTTTTTGAGCTGTTGGGAAGCCAGCATAAAAGTCATCAGAGAAATGAAAGACTTTGCAGTCTTGCTGTTGGTATAGCCTCTATCAGAATCTGAAGCAGATGAGGGTCCTGCTGGTATGTGACCCTGAATAAGTCACATAGAAGAATGTTTGAAAACTGATCCATTAAAAGAGAGCCCCAAAATGACTGAGAAATAAACTCAAAATAAATACCCTGCTCCCAAACTTACATGTGCAGTCCTCACATGCAAGCCAACAATCAAAACAGGAGAAAGAAAAAAGGCTGACCATGAAGTCTTGCTTGACTTCTAATGAGCTGCAATGAAAAACAAAACAGTAGAACTACACAAGCAGACTTACAAATTAGTGTTTTCTCCTGAACGATTATGTGTCCCTCCCATTAAAAAGGTTTTTAAACTTTCAAATGTCCTCAGGGAATAGAATTATTGCCTGCCAGTTGATGCACCCAAAAGTGTTTGACCTGCTCTTCACCATGAGGTGTAAAGGGTTACCTTAAACCTCAGAGGAAGACGTAGTAACTTGCTAAGCTGCCATAATTATGTGTGGGTATCTGTGGGCCCCTGGTGTACTTAACAGCTTTACATTCATGGAAATCAGTGGGATTTTTCCACTTGAGAAAATGTCATCTACCTAATAAAAATCTGCAGTTGGGGAGACCCTTAATCTTTCTGATTCCTAGCAAACAAGTGTTTTCCCAGCCATACTGGGAAAATAAATACAGAGAGAACTGTGAGACACAGAAAATCTGGCAATAAGTCTATATGAGTATCTCAGACGAAAGACGGTCCTTAGTTCTGTCTGGAAACAAGGACTATAGGAAGTTTCATGAGCACTTTGGGACCAATCAAGGTTGAGGCTGTCATCTCCTAGCTTGAGAGCTAGGAAATACAGGACAACCCAGGTCTCTGGCTCCAAAACAATGAATTATTTTTCATGCCCTTTCCCTTGCTACAAGAACTGCAAGTGTAGAAAGAATCAGAAGAATGAGTGGTTGAATTCCAGTTCATAAGAGGTAAAAGGTGCAAAGGAGAGAAAGAATAGTGGCTGGTACAGGTCTCCTGGCTTTCCCCACTACACCATGCATGCATATGGAGCTGTGTTTTAAGTCAGATGAATCACTGAAAATTGGAAAGTCTCAATTTTTGTTGGTACAAGTGCATGAATAAAATGAAAGATTAGGTTATTATAGACATCAGTCATGCTTTAAAAAACCACTAAATTGGCTGAAAATGAGACAGAGACAATTTTAATAGATACAGTGTTACTATAGGCTATCTCCCATCACTGCTGTTGCACTTATCAGACAGAGTCAAAACTGTTCCTTTGCCTTTGTTAGACAAATACATGACTATGAAAAAACTCTTTTCTTAAGGACTTTTTTTGAGACTTTTTAATTTTTCCTCTATTGAATTGTCAAAAATAATGTGAAATGAATAATTCCTTTAGATGGGAAAAAACTAAAAAAAAATCCCACATCAATAAATTAGGTTTTTGAAAAGCTTTATTTACATTTTAAATTTTAAATGAATTTTATCTATAATTTACAGTTCAATATGGAAATGCATCTTAAATGAAAAGAAAAAACCTGGAGCATATTCTTTTGCAATTATGGCTTTCAAAGCAAAATTTGGTAGCATTAACTTTTTCTTTTCAACTGGCTAATTTGAGATGTATTTTTCTCTTAAAAAGTGTAATAAACCCACTTTGCTATATTCTTACTGTACAAAATTTTCAGTGATCTGTACCCCAACCCCTTTGAGAATTATGATGTGAGGGGAAAGGAGACCAGAAGATCCTTAGTTTCTTGAGCTGACTGCCAGGTGTGTTGTCTAGGCCAACAATTCAGAGGGTAATCCTGTTTTTCTTAGACGGGACTTTGTCCTGCCCCCACCCCCTTCCTATGAGTTTCAGGAGAAGATATCTGGACACAAAGAGATGACAGCTCTCTTATAATATCCACCCCCATGGATCCCCTGCAGGCAGAGCTGGGTTGGTGATCCCAGAGGAGATTAGCTATTGCTGATGATGCTGAAGTACAGGAGATGCACATGGCTTATCTCGGTCATTCAGTTTGTGTCTGAGATGAGGCACCGGATAAGGATGCAGAATTTGTGCAGACAAAGCTGAGCAACTGCATCATTAATAACCGGAGAGGAGGAGCTGACATTTATTTGCTCAAATATCCATAAACAAAGACTTTCAGAAAATGGTTGTTTTCAAATGAGTCATTGAATGGGCATGGTGGTTGGGTCTGCAGTAAATCCTCTGTGAGACGCCCGAGGTCTCAGTTAAGAACCTTTTTTCTAGGGAGAAAGAGAAGCTCCAGATTCAGCACAGCGCTACTCCCCCAGGTTGGCAGGGATTTTGTTTCTCCCTGATGTGACCAGTGATGCACTGTGGGTCTGGGCTAGAACTGTCTCTCTGTTCCTAAGATTCATGGTCTCTGTAATAATTTCCAAATTAAAAATGGAAATGTTTAAAAATTGAAATGTTGGGCAGTGCTATCTCCTGACACATTTCCTTTGGTGTTTACATGGCTGCATCAGTGGACATTTGTCATTTAGACTATCCCAGGATTCCGTGTACACTTTGTCATTCCACTTGCAAGACGGACACAATCTGGTCTTTAAACCAATTCCCCTCCATTTGTTCTTGATATAATTTCTTTTCAGGTGAACAGCAGTCCCCAGGGAAGAACAGCAGGTAGTTTGGAGGGACTCCCTCTTGCTCGCTGCATGATCTTTCCTCACATTGCCACTGCATTTGTAGCTCAACCATCAAAACCAGTCAAACCATGAATAATGCACATGCAACCCTATGGCTTTTCATGGCTGTCCAGAAAGCACAGAAACAGATACTCAAGAGCCTGGGTCAGACCCAAGAATGCTGGCCAAAAAAAAAAAAAAAAAAAAAANAAAAAAAAAAAAAAAAAAAAAAAAAAAAAAAAAAAAAAAAAAAAGGCTTTGATTTACTCCTACTCTCTTGTTCCAAGTTTCCCTCTGAAAACAAAAGGAGGTATATATGGCCTCTTGGCTTTGTGCAAAATATAAAAGCATTTTCATTTCTGCAAAGCCTCTGCTGAAGAACTAAAGAAAAGATGCTTTGTGAGCAAGTGGTTGGTGCATGTTCTTAAAAAAAACCTCAGCAAAAACTTGGCTTCTGTGAAATGTAGGAGGACCAACATATCTGATCTGTTCAGCACAGGTGAGAGGGAGTGATCTAATCAGGTGGGCTTTTTTATTCCTTTTGAGACATAAGTCTGGCTCTTAAAGGTCCTCTGGCTGGCAAGCTTCAGCAGGATATGAAGTGCCTGGATTTTTGAAAAGGCCAGCTCAGGGGCCAGCTGTGATACCTCAAGGGCTCATGCTGGCAACTCTGATGAAGATAATCTGCCCTTTGTGGAACAAGGCCACCATCAAAATCTGTGATTCTGCAGGGTCTGCTGGCTAGTAGAGCAAATACCTAGCCTTGTTTGGCAGCTGGTGACTGTAACACAGTGCTGGTCATCTTGCTGGTTTCCTGGATTGATCCTTCTCCATAAGGTCCTTTCTCTGCTGCAGCTCCTGCTGCCTCAGGAAGTTAGGCTCAGTCCAGAGGTGAATCCCTTGGGAGTTAAGTCCATACTACAGTCAGAGGTGTGACTGTAGTATGGACTTAGTATGCTTGCGTAAATACACCTGCCTGGGGTTTGTACAACCTTGATGAAGGCTTGTGGCATTGTCTGGAGAGCTTTAAACTCAGGAATGGCTGTAGAGCTAAAAGGATTTAGGAGGAAACCTCAGGTAGTGAAATATATGGAATATCTTGCTTGCCTGTTTATAATCTCCACAGTGCCCAGGTGAGCTAGTGTGAGACTTGCTGGGTCTGCCCAAGGAATTCACTGTCTCTCATGTGCCTGCCATGTAACCCAGCATAAGCTCTCCTTTAAAAAATACAGAGGACTTGAGTAAATAAAATCACAGTTAGAGGGTGGGCTGCTTTTGTAGACATGAAATGCACAATAGCTTCTTGTTCTCCTTTTGTTGAGAACCTGTCTCTAGATTTTAGGAGACAGGTGCTCAGATGCTACCCAAACAGACAGCATCATGAATAAAAGTGTTTTGGAAATTTCCCAAGGAAACATATTTTCTCTCATAAAATAGAAAAGTGTGGAAAGAGATAAACTGCAGACACACACATGAATTTTGATCAATATCTTTTTCAAGATAAGTTTTCAGTAAAGCTAACGTTTTCTGGTTAGAAAATAAATTTTTAGATGTCAATTAAAAAAAAAACAAACTTTTATTTTTATAATAACATTATAAGATGAATATCAAAATTAGATAAAAGAAGACTCATTTTCCCCCTAGAAATGGAATATTTTAACTGCCCTGAAAAGATACTTGAGACCCTTGCATCAGAATTTGATTGATAGAAAATAATATTTTGTCTGATGCTGTCCTAATCTAAAAGAAGGAATAAAATGTGGAGTTAGAAGAATTATTCTACAGGAGAAACTTTCTGATGCCACTTCTTCCTTTAAAACACCAAAGATAAAAATGCCCTTTCTCAGTAGCCATGGAAACATCATTATTTAGTACTTACATAAAAAGTACTGCTTCTCCCCTTACAGCAGAAGGATGATATGTTCACTGGTCTAGAAGCTTATGGCTCTGTGGAACGCAAACTGGTTTATGAAATATTTGACTCCCATCATTTAAGAAAAGCCCCAAATACAGGAAAAGGTGTTGGTGATGCCAACCAAGGTGTCTCTGTGCAGATCAGCTGTTTACAGAGTATGCAGAGTGTCTTCAAGAAAATACCAAGTGTGAGGCAATGGGTGCAAATCCTGCAGTAGAGGAAAGAGTTACTCAATGACACAGAATTGGACTGGGTCCAAGAGGATTATCAGCAAGAAAAAGGGGCTTTGGTTTAGTCCTGCTATCTTTGTTCCAACTTTTGCTCTGTGTAAAAAGAGAAAATACACAGGCTCATGTCTATGTGCAACATATAAAAGCATTTTCACATCTGCAAAGCCCTCACTGTAGAATTAAATAATGAAGGCTTTGTGAGCAATCGGTTGGTACTTGTTCTTAAAAATAGCTGCACCACAGACAAATCAGCTTTTGTTCAGGACCAGGGCAGGCCACGTGACCAATTCAGCCAGGACAGGTGATGACAAGGACTGTGGCTCCTTATTGTGTTGTGAAACTTCCTGCAATATTGCCATGCTCTGCTCCAGGACCTCAGCAAGTTTCCAGCTAAGGAGAACCAGGTTTGGTCAGGTGCACTGGGTATTTTCATTCTCAGGACAGCAAAAGAGAGGACCAAGTCACTGCTGGATTTGGTACCCATCCTCCCACAAACAGCAGGTTCAGGGAGTAAAGAGCTCTTCACTCCTTATACATCAGCATTGCACCTTCCCTCTTGTTTACACCACAATACATTTTAACAGCCTTATTGTCTTGTTTATAAGACATAGCAAAATGTATCTTATGTGCCATGTTTTGCCCGTGTAGTTAATACATGAACAATCATCTTAAAGTCTACAGAACTACAATTTAGCTCAGAGAGGAAAGGAGAGTGTTAACTTGTGCTCATAGGAAGCAGGATTTAGGAGGCTCCTCTTCCCATTTTAACACGGCACAGGTGGGCTGGAGATTAATGAGCATCTGTCTTGTGACCACATGAATCTATTCAGTGTTTGATGGGTGAGGTATGTTCTGGCATCTATCCTCATAGTTACTGAGCAGAAAAGATGATGCCTAGACAAATACCTGTTACCCAGAAGTGCCCAGGAGTGGTTTAATAAGAGTGACCACAAGCAACAGGGTCTATACAGAGAGTCTCCTTTTCAGGTCCTTCTAATGAGCTTGTCGCTTCTGCTCTCACCTGGTTCTTGGTGTTCGGCAGCAGTGAAATCCATGGCCACTAAACCAGCCTGCTGCACAAACAAGGATTTATGTTTCCCACTGATGTTTCTTCCTCCTTGGACACATGATTTCTTTCGAGGAATTAACTGGATCCTGACTGGGGATCTGTGCAGTAGTCCAAGCTGGAGACTCCTTTTTCCATGTTACACCTTTGTTCAAGGCTCTAACAGTAGTTGAATTAATAGTACAGACAGGTATAGGTGTATCCAAAAGTGTGCATTGTGATTACTGGTTGTGTAGACTATCAAGACCATCAAAAGAAATTTAAGAATACCTGACCTAACACTTTTGTTGGATTTTGCCTGTTTCTGTGAGAGTGTGTTAGCAATTTTAAAATTTAATTTAGTATAATTTAATTTATTAAAATTAAGACATTCACCTTGTGCCTGATAGTAACAATATTCTAGTGAAATGTGACCTGGAAGCCATTCCTAGACAAAGTATGAAGGTAGAGGATGTGAAATGTGCTTTCATTGCCTGCTCAGTGCTGGCTGAGGTTCTTCATTGTTTTGTCTTGGGTAATGGGTGCTGCGAGAGGGCCAGGCAGTTTCATCAGTCCTGGATGCTGGCTCCTGCTCTTGAGAAACTCCGTAAGAGGACATGCCAGCCTTCACCTCATCTGAGTATCCGACTACGCAGGGTGGTAGGTCAGCCTGCCTGAAGAACTCCTCTCTGGTAGCTGGGCCTTTGCTCTGGGTGCCCATTTAGCCTGACAGGAAGATGGACAAGAACATTTGCAAATTTTTGTCTTGTACAATGTACAGTCTCATACAACCCGGCTTCCTGCCAGCCCTGATTTTGAAACTGGCATGTGACTGGCTCAGTTGAGTCTTCCCATGTCTTTCTAACATTCCTTTTCAATTTGGGCATATTGTTCTGCTTGGTGATAGTGGCCCTGATAATTGCATGAGTCAGCCATTTTGCGCAGTTTGGCAATACGATAGTCTATTGTTTTTTCAGCGCTTTGGACAATGTTCCTGTTTCTGTGGGTTGAAAAGCACTTCTAGGATTTTACAGAGTCCTTCCTGCTCTGCTCTTGTCCCTAACAAACACTGCAGATGCATATGGTGGGCCTTATCTCAGAGAACTGAAAACATACCTGCTTGCACTTAATTTTCTTTTGCTTTCATTATCAGCAATTTTAGTTCTATCTTGCAGCCAAAAGGGCACCCAGCTACTGACAACAGACTCTTCCACATTTTTCTGTCAGATGTGAGACAGTGCTGTGCCCTTGACCTTGTCCTTTTTCCTTCTGTTTCTTTCTATGACATTGTTAGTTTCTTGTGCTTACAAGTCCCTTTTCCTCCCTCCACCAGCCTCCATGATGCAGCAGAAAAGGCAGCTGCCCACAGAGAGGGGAAAGTGCTGCTCATGAGTGTTGGTGTCCTTAATTACCACAGAAGTGCTCCCTTGAACTAAGTGATTTGCGGTTATTAATTCATGCTATTAAATTAAAACCAGGACAGCTCACTGTTACTTTGCATTTGTTTGATTGGCACCTTGTTTGAAAGTAGGTTTTATCAAATTTTATCTTGAGCTGAGTGACACAGCTAATTATACTTGTTTTCACAAGCACTGAGCTCCAGTCTGAAGTGGAGTGAGCGTATAAAGCACCAGTGTCATAATTCTTACAGATAATATTTGGTTTCACAAAATGTTTGAGCACATGGGTATGAAATGTGACTCCTGCTAGTTAAAATCACATAAAAGGAAGACTCTGAGCAGTCAACAATTTTTTTGTGTTTTTTACCCTTAATAATGCAGGGGAGAAGCAGAAGGGGCAGATCCACTGGGACACATTGCAGCACAGAGGGAAGAGCTCAATGATCATGGAATATTTTGCAGGAGGTGCCATGTTCTTTCTGTTTCTCCATGGAGCTTGGAGGACCTGTGAGTCCGGGGTTATGTTGGCTGTTGGAAAGGAGATCTAAGGGGCCCAGATCAAATATGTCCACAGAAACTAGAATACGAATATAGATGACCCTATGTAGGAGGTTAAATTCTTCTTACACAGCCTGGTCAGCAGTCACTGAAGAATCTGGGGTGGCAACAGCATCTCTAGAAGATGACCCATGTGAATGTGCCTGCTCCATTAGACCACATCTACTACTAAACAAATATGTAAATCTGCAGAAATACTTTAACATCGTAAAAGGCTACAATTTTTATACGCCTGCATGCCAGGTCATCTGGTGGCAGGTGCTAACCGGTAAGAAGGATAATTTCCAGTCAATGCATGGATGACTCATCAGCACAGCAGGTCAGAGAGCTAAGGGCTGTCGATGGGCTTTAAGAAGAGCTGAGATAATTTTATGACCTGTGAAAGCATTTGCCTGGCTGTTCCTGTATAATCAGTAAGAGAAGGGTAATCAAAGCTCGTTCCTTGGGGCACCAGCTAATGATACTAATTAGCACACAGACAAGGCTTTGCTGAAAGCATTACACCCAGGCATGTGATAATTAATTAGCTGATTGTTTGGGGAAAGGTGTGTCCCTTGCCTTCTCCCTCTCCTCAAAGATTGTGCAACGGGAAGAAAGGAGGATTTTATGCTTGCTCATAAAATAAATGCTACATCTAAAATAGATGTGGATTTAGTCCAGCATGGCGAATGTGGACAGCTTCTCCAGGAATGTGAATCTGTGCTGAGGTTTAAAGAGATCCGTTGAAGTACTACTCCGAGCTGGATCTCAGTTCAGTGAGGGACAAAAGTAGGGCTATTAGATTTTTTGGTCTGTTTGTCCTCTAAAAAAGGACTGGTGCCAAAACCAGACATGTCCACATCCTGTGTGCTCAGGCTATAGCCAGTGATACTCAGCCACAGTTCTGAGCTTCTAGGGACAGAGGTTTGCATGGGAAACAGTTACCGCTAGTTTCTATGGCGCAAGAGCATTGCCACTCGTAGCCAAAACAGGCGATGGTACAGGCTCTTGGTGCCACCTCAGGAAACTTTGGAGATCAAAGATCACTGCCTCAGATGGGCCATGGGGCTGGCTGCCTTTCCCAAGCAGGGCTCCCTGCAAGGAACCCAGATTTGATGAAATCCAATGCCCTGACATTACAGTGACCGCTTTGGCTCCACGGGGCTCAACTCAGACAGAGGTACTGGAGTCTGGCAGTGACCAAGTGTTTTCTCTTGTTGGCTTTCTATTTCTAGGAGACTGTTGGATAGGATCCCAAGTGATATATCTGGCTTCTTGTCCAGGCTGGTTTGTGTGTGTGCGTGTGAATGTGACTAGGCAGAAAATATCCCTCCATTGTTTTATGGGAGAGAAGCAAAGAAACATCAGTTTAAAAGAGCAATGTGAGGCAGAGTATAATATTCTTTTAGCTCTGTACAAACCCCTGCCTGGCCAGACCTTCATAGTGCTCAACATTCTCCCCCGCCAAGTCACAGCCAAGTTTTGCAGCTGCATTCAGGGTTTCCCACTCTCTTCTCTCCTTTGCACTAGCAGAGAAAAGAGAACCTCTGCTGTGTTTGGAAGTGTGTTACATACAGGTTGGCTTGCTCTACAGGGGGCAGAGGAAAGAGAACAAGCTGTTTCTTGTCATTTCAGAGGTCCTGCATATAAGCTACCATGTGGGAAAAGTTTTCAATTATCAGAATGACCTCCAGTCAGGTCTTGAAGAGCTGTTGGGTGGCCATCATTTCTGGAGAGGGTGGGTGGTGGGAAGTCCCCTCCTCTGCTCCTACAGAGGAGTCACAGAAATTTTCATCTCTGGGCCAGGTCTTTTCAAATTAGACAAAGCCAGTGTTTTGTGAGCAGAGTTAGCAGCAAGAAGGAAAAAGCCTTGTGCCATTAGTTCCTTCAAGAGCGTGGTTTTTCTTTCTCGTGAGATATAAATGTGCCATGAAACAGGTCTTCCTCTGATATGCTTTAGGTTTCTGTCCAAACCACTTCCAGTGTGGCTTGGCTGCTTTTGGGTTTGACTTGGTACCCAAAGCTGCCATCTCTGCTCCTTGAAGCATGGTTTAGCCCATAGATCTCTGAACAGAACTGTGGTGAGCTGCTCCAACATTATCTCACCAAGACAAAGCCGAGCTGTCCAAAGCCCAATGCTGGTTCCACAAACATGAAGTGCTTCTGCAGTCACCTGAGTCTGTATAACCATACCCATCACAAGCAGTCATAAGCAGTGTCCACAAGGATGTGTGACTCAGTCAGTGCCCTTAGGGCTGATTTTTACAGAGCTCAAATTATCACATGAGGGGATAGTTGTTCTCAAGGCCTGAGTCATTTGCTTAATGGGCCCTATTTTTAAATGAAGGAGGCAGAAGTGGCAGTGTTACTGGGAAGGAAGGTAACTTCTACCTTTGCTGTGGCACTGGGGGTGTTAAGCTAAGTCTCTTCTTCCTAAAGTGGTACTCCATCCTCAAGCAAAGGAGAGTCCACTTTGCTTCTGCCAGTGTAAGGACAGAGAAAAATACATGCACAGTGGAAGACTAAACACAAAACATTGCATTTTTGGTTTGCAGGACTTGTAAAAAAGCTGGTAATATGTCAAAGTCTGGAAGCTGAAATCTTCTCAGATGTCTTCCCAAAGTGCTGAGTAACATATTTTAGATTTGTGCATTTGGGCATATGCCGAGTTATCGTGTGTGGCAGAAATAAAGCACTTTACCATATCTTATTGATGTTGCATACAGACACAAATGTGTCATTCACATAAATCAGGCACAATTAGCCAGAGGGCTCAAATTTACAGTGTTTCTGATAAACCAGACACCTAAGAAATTCTGTGATGGGAAAAGGCTGCACTCTGCAAGAACACACCAGGTAACAGTAGCCTTGTGAACGATAGCCCAAAGCCTCAGCTTTTGCCCTGGTACCTGAACATCTCACTGTCCTGAGGGAAACATCTGCGGAGCAATTATTATCTTGGAAAGAGCCATGGGAAAATAAAGCAGTCGGTAACACTTGAAAAGCGTCCCAGATTCCCACTGAAAGGCTTTGTCAGAGCTGTGAACCTTCACTTTATTTAGCTGTGTGCTTTTCTATTTTTTTGTTTTTGGAGTGGGTAGTAAACCAAAAAAGTATCCTGTATGTTGCTGCAGTGGGAAATCTCAGCCTTGATAACATTCAACTCAAGGTTGTAATCGAATGGATTGTAACCTGTGGAATATGGGAATATTTCCCAAAGGAAAGGCAGGACTTGTCACTTGGTGCTCTTTAGGAGTTTAACTGTTTGTGTCTCAGCAGGCCCCAGCAGAATGAGCTGTGTAACACTCAGAGGTACGATGACTTTATCATACTGACCTGCAAAGGGGCTGGGTGTGTTCTTGCCTTTTCTGCAGGACACAATCTTCTTGTCAGAGCCACTTTTCTTTTTTCCCCCGAGGTTTTTTTATGCAAGAAAAGAGGGAATTTGGGACTTTCAGCCTGCACAAACCTCTCTGCTTCTGTCTCTGCTGACACATGTAAACTACCACGGCAGGTCATTAAATACATGCCTATCACAGCAGGAGAGATGACAGGGCTGCCACTGAACATGGTGTTTTCTAGCAGGACAAGCCGAATGGCACAGTCCCAAATGCTGCTGCACGCTCTGGCATGTGTCCTGCTCACGGGTCTCGTGCAGCAGGAGCAGGGTCACACCACCGCCTGTGCTGGGCATGGCCGGTGGCATGGTGACACAGAGATGCCTCATGGGGCCTGCAGAGGTGCACTGATCTCTGGAGGAAAGGTGTGGGGTGCACCTGCATCAAATCCCACGTGGAAATGTCACGTAAAGCTCAGCAACAGTGTGTGGCTCTTGTCTTCAGAGGCTACCAAAGGGCTTTGGGCAAGAGGCAGCATCACATCCATCTTCACAGAATACAAAATCAGAAAACAGGGCAGTGAAATAACTTCGTTAAGGTCACCCAAGGAGGCAGTGGAGGAGCTGGGAATAAAATGCAGGTTTCATGAATCACCAAACCACACTGCTTCCCCTTAGGGCAATGGATGTATTATAATAGCTCAAGATCCAGATGTGGTTTTCAACTGTCATTCAGTACTCTGTGTGATATTATTCTGCCTAAGAAAATATACAAATTTGGACTCCCTGGAGATCTGACTAGTTTGGGGAGCTTGATTAAGCCTGTTTGCCATGACATTTTTATCCAGAACAGCACACAAAGGGATGGGGGGCAATTCTCAAATACACTAGCAGGGCCTATGGATTGCACAGTCCTTTCTGTAACCCGGAGGATGCATAAGAATCTGAGAAACACAGCCACAGATAATGAAGGAGGGAGCAAAGTCAAGGTAAGAAAGCTGGACCACATCAGGAGGTAGGAAGAAAACAGATGCTCGGCAACAAATCTGTGATCAGATGTGCTGTTCAAGTGGCAGCCGATCCCCTTAGAAAGATATTATTCTTCAGCTCTTCATCCCTGTTACCTCCATTCGCTTCCCAGTCCACCAACTCAACTGCTTGTTAACTGCTCCAGAAATCAACCTGGGCTATGCTGAGGGAGCTCTGCTTGGAGGCGACTGCAGAGCTGCCTACGCTGGCTTTTTGGCAGAGATATTCAGTAGTGGTGGTGAGGAGGAGACAAGGCAAGGGTCCAGGGATGGCCAGCTCTCCACCCAGCTCTGTCACATCTCAGCAGCTCTTCTAGCTGCAGTCAGAGGAAAAGGGCGTTAGCTGGGTAAAAAAATATTGCTCTGCATGTAAAACTCTTAATGCTTTGATATTAACAGTAGGAAGTGAGTGGGCCAAAATCCCAGAGCCTGAAGCCATGATTTAAATTGATCTATGTTCACATTTCTACCTCCAGGTTTGGTCTAGGGGGATGGGGAGAATGGAAAAATCACATCCTTGCATCAAATTTCTACATTAAAATTGCAGCTCACTATACCCTGACAAACTGTGGCTGCTTTTTTCCAAAAAGGGCCTGTTCTTGGAGTCAGATGATCGCATATCATCTCTGGCTTAGCTAAGTAATGAGCTCTTTAACTTTTGAAATTTGCCTATACAGTTAGAAAGTTCTATTTATTATACTAAAAACCTTGAAGTCAAACTCTATCCCTTTCAGACTTCTTCACATTAAATAATTGTTTGTGATTTAAATTTTTATTACTGTTTTCTGCAGTAGTACTCATGCTTTTGAACATTTGATCTTAGAAATGCAGATTTTGTACTAACCTAAACAGGAAAGAGGCACTCTTTCTTTCCTTTCTGATAGGGTTCTGTGATACTCCTGAGTGATGTTAAAAAAAACATTATTTAGTCTGCAATGGGGACACCTTTGGGCCCAGATGAACAGAACCATCCTCATCCAAACCAGAGACCATGCAGAAAGTCTGTGTCAGAAATAAGAGTCTCATCCTGCTGTGGGGTATTTTTATTCAAGTCCCAGAAGAAGTGATTCCTGCAGATACTGCATTTTAAAAGCCTTCAAGGGCCTTTGGCAATGAGGTGTGCAAGTCTCACTTTCTGATCAGACCTTGTACAAGACTCCTGGCTGTATTGAGGGTCCAAAGTAGTGGAGGGAGGCTGATTTTTGGGGGAAGCACTGAAAATTCATGGCTTTTACTCTGCAAGACTCTGGTCCAGCCCCTGTAAACAAGCAAGAGAGCAGCTGTCATGTGTACTGATGGTAGTTCATACTCATGAGGTATAGGTGAACTGAACAATAGTTTGATGGGAATCATAGGTAGAAAGCATTACTTTGATATTGGCATTAAATCTTCCTAAGGACCCAGTCACGTCAGCCTCTCCTTTTCAAAAATTAAAAACCCCCAAAGCTTCCTGAGTTTCTATGCTTATTTAAGAAGATCACCAGGAAGCTACGGGAGAAAATTCACCTTTACTTTCTCTGAAGACAAGGGCAGGAGTCATCTCACCATACTCTGATTACCTAAAAAGTGGGTGGTTTACATAAGTTAAACTGGCTCTATAGCTTCTGGAGAGATACTGGCAACTCCAGGAGAGGATTTCTGTCAGTCTAACAAAGAAATAAAAATGAGAGGGGAAGCCATGTTTTCAGAGGATCTCTTTCTCTACTATCCACAGGACTTTAGACCACCAGTTTAGTACATGTGCCTATAATTTAGGTTCAGTGAGCTGAAGCCACAACCTGATAGTCATGTCACTGAGAGGGAAACTGCCTGACCAGGAGAAGAAAAACAGAGGCTGAAAGAGGGAAGTAGAGAGCGGCCCCAGAGAAGGTAAAAAGAGACATAAAGCTGAAGAGTTACAGACAAAAGACAGAACTTCTAAAACAAAGCCAGTTCAGAGGCTGTAACACAATGTGTCCTTCAATATCAGGTTAGCTGTTCAGTGGCTGGCACTTTGCACCGTGTGAAAAGATCTCAGCCGAAGATCTGGGAGGCAGAGCTTTCCCGCCACTGACAGACACCCTTGCTGCCTCCCGCTCCCACCTGCAGTGAGTCATGACTCCAGAGACACCGCCCTGGGCGCTGCAGAAATCCACAAACCACTACAACGTGATATTATGGACAGGGTGGAAGCGATGCCCTTCTTCTTAAACCTCATGGACAGAAATTTTGGCAGGATTGTGGGATCAGGAGGTGCTGTGAGCGTGAGCTCAGGAGAACACCCTGAGAATGGGATACAGAAAAGGTACACTGGATATGGATAATAGAGATGGCACACTGTAGAAGGCAGGTCTTGTTGGAGAGACCAAACCTGACAGCTCTCTGCATCTGCCTGCAATAGCCAGCAATTGGCAATTGCAAAATTGACATCTCTTTACAATCAAAGTAGCCTATTACATTGCAATAAATGCAAACACCAGTCAGTCAGGTGTTTGCTTGCTCCTTAGCCACTGATAACTGGGACACTTAGTAAAATATTGTCATGCCTAATGCTTCTGGTCACAGCCATGCTTGGCTGCAGTGCCCTGTAAAATCTGTCTGGGCTCAGCTTCTCAGCCTGTGGCAATCTCCTGATTCCCCAGGAGACAGGTGGGGGGAGGCCACATGAGTGTATTTACAGAGAAACGATATATTAAACCTTCCCCCTGCTTGTAAATTAAATGCATGGTTAAAGCTCTGGTCAGAGGCTCACCCGACCACCCTGCCATCTCTTCTGATTTATCTCTGCAGCAGATGCAGACCCACATTTCAGTGGTGAGCCCTGCCAGTAGCAAATCTATTATTCACACTCCTCTTTGCCCAGCAAAATAAAAAAGACAAGGATATGGACTCCTTTGGAAGGAATGAGGGAGCAGCATGGTTTCATGGAGTGGTGGAAAGACTTATCTTTGCTGAGCTCATGCCTGACCTGTCAGCATGAGGTTGAACAGGTTGTGAGGGAAGGTGGGCAGCCAGTGAACCTCAAAACCCCTACAACCTGCTAAACAGGGAACCCTGTGTGGCTTCGGCTCTCTTCTTCCGCCTGTATTGCCAGGTTGTAGGGTATCATGTGCCAAGAAAGCTGTTCCTCCAACCACCCTCCTTCCTTTCTCAGCTGTGTGAATATCTGTGTGCCACCCCTGCCAATGCGGTGTCCGCGCTGTGCTAGTGATGATGGTTTAGACAGAGCCTTCAGGAAAGCCCTTGTCCTTTTTCAAAACACTGGAAATGGGACTTCTAGCTTTGTCAATGGACTTCAACCTTGTCTGTTGCTCAAGTCCTGGCCCTGCTGCAAGATGGCATTATATGGCCAAAGACCTCATGGTGATCTTTGACATCCTCCTGAGGAGAAGTGGAGGGGCAGGTACTGACCTCTTCACTCTCATGACCAGTGACAAGACCTGAGGAAATGGCATGAAGCTGAGTTGAGGGAGCTTTAGGCTGGATATCAGGAAAACATTTTTGCCCAAAGGGGACTTGAGCACTGGAAAAGGCTCCCCAGGAAAGTGGTCACAGCCCCAAGCCTGACAGAGTTCAAGATGCTTTTGGACAATGCTCTCTGGCACATGGTGGGACTCGGGCTGTCTTGTGCAGGGCAGGGAGCTGCACTTGATGATCCTGATGGGGCCCTTCCAGCTCAGCACATTCCATGATTCTAAGTCACTTGATTTACTCTGCTTTTTCTCTTCTGTCTTCCTTTCTTTTCTCTGGATTCCCTCTTCTTCCTGCTATTGCTTTTTTTATGATGCAGAAAGGAAGGAAGCAGATTTGCATGGTGTGAGACCTTAAGAGGAATCTTAGCCATGCACTAGCATCGCTACTGTGACAGGGAGAAATGTGTATTGTCTGCGTGTTTGAGACCACTTGCACAGGACAGCAACCACAGGATTGTGCGGATAGAAAAGCCTGATGTCTTGAATACTGTAGGAATATTTAAATACAGCCAGCCTTGATCCTCATTCTGGGAAACAACAACTGCTGCCAGGATAATTTTATCCTCTTGCTTACACAAGAGAGCAGATCTATTTTACAAACATCCCGTGATCTCCTGGACCCATATATGCGGTTATTCCAGGTCAGAGTTGCATCACTGGAGTAGCAGATCCATATTCTGACCTTTTTTTTTTTTTTTCTCTTGTCCAACAGACTCTTGCTGCCTTGAATGCTCTGAGCCTAGGGACTGTATTCTTCTCTTTTGTGTCTGAGTTGGTTTTCACTGCATCCTCTTCCCAGATTGTCTCCGTGACTTAGGAGGACGTTGGGAAAGTTTTGTTCCATCATATTCAGTGTAGTGACTCACTTAGCACTGAACAACAAACAATCATGGAAGAGAAGAGCTGGTTTCCCTGTTTGCAGAATGCAGGGCCCTAAAGATCAGAAGGTATACTCATCAGTTCTCCTGCTGAAGTATTTGGCTTTTCCTGGCATTACACTTCCACTGTCTGCCTGAGTGAAAAGGAGAAGACACAAATTAATAAAGAGAGAAATTCCCAGCTCACTGTCTTTCAGTTGCAACTAGCTGCCCTGCTGCACCTGTAATCTGCACAGGATCTCTGATTACCTCCCAGAAACCCTTCCTACATGGAAGTTTCTCTAACAAAAAAGCATGGAGAAAGAGAAATCTCAAATTTTATTTAAAATCTTTTGGGGGGGGGGGGGGCAGGGGAAGAAAATCTGAAATGTTTCATTTTATAATCAGGCATTTTGATATTTTCTTATTTGTTTGTTATGAAATAACTTTCTGGCTTCATATTTCCTTTTGTAAAGATTCAGAGGATTAAAAAAACCCCAAGTCTTTCATAGGAGCTAAAAATGAAAACTGTTGGCTTTTCTGGAGAAGCAAATTGACTTCAGACGGGACAGAAAACAGCATAAAGTTGAACAAAACTTTGTATTTCAAGAAAATAGATTTCCTTGAAAATGACTTTTCCTTCAGATTTTTCCAGCACCAAAGTTTCTCCTTTTTTTTTTTTTCAATTTTTAAAAATTTTAACTCTTTCCTTGAAACTGCTGATGAGTACAATCACACTTTTTTCCCCTCTGAACTATTATTACTACATTGGAAGATTTGTGTAGCACAGCCAAAAGCAAGAGCCCTCCTGCTCATCCTCTGAGGCTGCCCAGGAGCATGAAGGGTGCCCTGGAGGGTGGTCTCTGGACACATTTTCATTTGATTAGCAATGGTCACTTGGCATCTGTGCGATCCAAGTACTCCCATATTTAACACTGATATACTAATGCTGACAGTGGGTTAATCATTATGGAAATTCTGACCAATTCTTGAGTCAAATATCAGGTGGTGCCAAAAAAACAGAGCCCTGGGACAAAGGACAGAGAAGTTCATCTCTGACTAATACTGCAGATAAAACGGCTGTTATGCAAAAACCTGTCTTCCAACACAACACTTGGGTCACAGCAACATCTGAACCACAAAATTCATTCTCCTTTCCCATGAAAAGCAGCAAATGCCATGCGTTGTTGAAGTTTGAGACTCTCAAAGCCTTTAACCCAGGACAACTTATAGCCCTGATAACAAACTGTCCTGGCTGCTTGGGGTTATTTATTTAGAGCTTAGAGGGGAAAAAAAAAGGAAAAAAGAAAGAAGAAAGTCTTCAGACATAGCCATCAATTAACTTAGAAACTAGAAATTAGAAAAGGGTTTCTAAGCAGCAGAGGAGAGGAGGTCTGGAGCATGTCAACCATGAGTATGGCACTTGTCAAAGCCGGTATCAGGTTTTAAGATGATCTGCATCAGTCAATGAATGACACAAACGGCTGTAAAGGCAGGCCAGGCCTCTTGATTTAGTTCTGACTTTCTATAGTTCTCTTTGCTGAGGGCTGAAGAACCAAAAATAGAGGCAATAGTCATAGCAGTCAATGCTTTCAGCCCCTCCCCAAAGTATTTAAAATAATAACTGCCGTCTTCAACAGTCACTCAGGATTTGGAAGGTTTCCAGTTTTGACAGCCCGGTGTAACAGAGACTAAAAGGTGCGTGATTTCATGTAAGATGGTCCTCTTTCGGCACCATTGAGCTGGGTACATCAGCAGGCCCTTTAGAAAGTCTTGGTTCACCCATCAGCTTATGCCCATAGATGCTTGCCCTCAACCAGCCCTTTCTTGCTCATAGCAGCAGCAGAGGGTGGAACACACTCAGTACCACTTTTTGGAGGATGGCAATTTACTGGGCAAAAAAGTTCCAAACTTTTCCCTAAGCTTAATGTTGGTTGCAAATATATGAATCTTACAGGGTGAGGAAAACAATATGTGACCTGTATTGTGGGCTGTGTTTCTGATCTCGTGAGCTGGTGTGTATCTGTTGTTCACCAGCACTAACAATGGTATTCATGTCATCTAATTTTGACTTTGCTTCTGGGGCAACTCAGGGTTTTTTTCAAATCCCTGGCCATGGCAGGAGACAGCGGCCGTTGCTTAAGGGACAGTTGTGAGGCACAGCTGGGATGGAGCATGGAAGTGCTGCTACAGCATGTGGAAAGAGGCTGACAGCTCTGGATGGCAGTGTGTCCTCTCTGGCGTAGAGAGTGTTCTTGGAGAGAGACAGATCTTCTGCCCTTCAGCAGAAGGGGATCCTAAATAGCCAGCTAGGAGTAGATGCTGAATTTTAAAGTGGAGAAAGGGCAGTGTGATGAATCCCGTCTGAATAGAACACGGTCATTAACACATCATTAAAAATGCCTTGTGTCTTACAAATGCAAACAATAAAATCCTTCTGGGAGTGTCAGACTCCCCTTTCTCTTTAAAAGCTGCTGTATTTTTTTTATTACATGGTGACCTTTCAAGACCTGCTACTCTTATTCTCCTTCACAGGTCTGCTGTTTCCCAGATGGGTAGGAGCAAGGTGTTTGCTCTCTGTGCCCTACAAGCAGTGGTGCATCTTTACCTTGTCTTCCATAAGGCTTTACTATTCTGGACCCAGTGCAACGCAATTCCTTCTTTGTATTCTGACTCTTTGGTAGCTCAGAGAGGATTACAGCTTTTGGCCTCACAAGGGATGTCATCTGAGAAAAGGTGGGTGCCTCACCAGATGGTGCCACGAGCCAAGAGACACCTAAAGAGGAAGATGGAATCTGTGATTTGGCCTCGGAGCACATCTCTGGAGAGCATGTGAAGCCCAAAGGTAGCAGGTTCATACTGTCTGCAGTGTTTGCAGGACAGCTTGGTAGAGAAGGATGCTGTCATCCAATTAGAAGTCAGGAGTCTGGGCAAACTATGGTGAGAAGTACCAGCCTAGGAATAAAGAAATGAGTCGGTTTGTAATCTTGATTAGCTATCCAAACTATTGAATCATAGTGCAAAATAAAGAAGGACATCAGTAATGTCCCTTTTATATATGGCCAGTTGTACTAGAAAATGCTGTTACAGCGGTGTTCCACTTCCCACCACTCCCATATCCCCTTGCACCCAGCTTCGACTGGGTAGCTTTCCCTTAGGCAATATTTTCTGGGCAGCTAATCCTGGCAGAAATACTATAATCTCTCCAATGTTATAGAAAGTGGAGGTGCAGAGGAAGGGTTCTGCAATAGCCTAGAGAAGAGCACATTCATATTGCAGACTACAGAAGGACCCCAGCTTGAGCTTGTTGAGTTTAATGAAATAAAAGCTGAAAAGGGTAGGACTGGCTGCCACAGATACATCAGGGGCCTAAATACTGGGGAGAAAATAGAGTTATTTAACTCAAGCACAATGTTGGCACAAGAACAGCTGGGTACAGGCTGCCCATGAATGCATTTAGACAATGGGAATAGACAGAAAAGAGAAATACAAAAGTGACAAAAAGAAAAAGCAAAAGCAAGTAATTTTCAGATTATAGAGTAATAGAAATGGATCTGAGGAAGGCCTCTGGAGATCTGCTCATTTTGGGTTTTTTAACCTTTGGTAATACGACAATCACTCCTAAAAGAGAAAAGCCAGAGATCATGTTATCAGTGTGGCCACAATACGTTTAATTCACAGTATACAAAAGCACGGACTGTCCCTATCATGTTCCTCTTATTATTTTCCTTATTTTGGCTGTATGTTTGCATATGAGAACATGAAATACGACAATTAATAATTTGCAGTCATTTCACAGTCCTTCAATCTGACAGTGCTTAATTGGGTGAGAAGTATTGCTCTACTGCAAACCTCTGCCCCAAAGCCCTGTCAAAGCAGCTAAAGCATCCCTCACTCTTGATACACTCATGAGAGGCTGTGCAGATGTGATTGTTGCTGACAGTAGAACTCAGACTTTGTGATTTCTTCTAGCACCAGGCAAGGAGGGAGGCTTGAAGAAATGTGAGGGAAATGTAGCCTCCACCTCTTCTCAACCCCAGGCAACAGAAGGAGTGCTAAGCTTGCCCCTGGCTCCCAGTCCCAGCTGTGCTGCTCCATATCCCCATGCTCCTGCCTTAGGGCTGTGGCAACAACAGCCAATTTTCTCATGCTGCTGAGAAGCCTGGAGCCCTTGCTGGAGTGCTCTGGCTCTGTATGACTTTCTTTGTGCCTCTTTCCTCCTTCTATCTGCTTGTCTTATCTGTTTAGCAGTCATCCTCTTCCAAAGCTGGGAAAAAGCAGTGGGTAAAAAGAGTGCCCAATAACAACCAAGTCCTTCATCCACTTGGAGACTAGAGGTGCTACTTGCTACAAATAAATATCAGAAGAAGCTTATTTTGGCTTCGTCTGTGCCTCTGCACAGGAACCTGTGTCACCGGCGGCTCTCCAGGCTGGGGTGAGCTAAAGTGTCAAATCCTGCTATTTCAAATACCCATGTATGCATTCTTTCCACAGGCTGTGAAAATACCCCCAAAAAGCTCTTCTGGGGCTTAGAGCATTACTGTTTCAGTCTACACTGTCATTTAGTTCCCTGGGTATTAGAGAAATCAGGAGGGGAGAATGCCAGATCTGGCTTTATTTTGGCCATGCAAATGTATTACTGAGTAGTGAAAAGTCAGGGAAAAACATAAATCTCACTGCTGCACTCCAGTGCTCTGGGGGTTTTTCAAGTCCCTCTGGAATCCAGAGGCAGTTTTCAGTTTGTAAGTCTAAATGTGCTTTACTGACAGGGCCAAATCCAGCCTTAACACAAGGCCGTGGAAGTCAGGGGAGTTTCATCAGGAATGCGTTAGGAATTGCACCACTGTTTTAGGGGCTATATTTTAGGGGAGTTGCTGAGCCAGTCTGCATTTACAAAATGTCAGAAGTAATAAAGCACGAGCCTTGTACCAGTGTGTTTTCACTCCTCACCCTGAGATTATCAGATCACCACAAGCACCAAATCACTCTTGCAAGACAACAGTAAAAATGCTCTGCTCTGCTCTGCTCTGCTACAGTGTGCCTCAAAACTCCTGCAGGTGTTCCTGCAATTTTATCACTTTCACCTCCTAATTAGCAAGGTGGTATTTTCTCCATCTCAGTAAACTGTGATCAGGGCACAGGACTGAACTCTATGCAGCCCTGATGATGCACCCCCAGAATCATCTCACTTCTGCACAGTGTGAGGGTGCAAATATCCCACAGAAAATGGGGCTGCATGGCTGGCAGACAGGTAGCAGCTGTCCCAACTGCACTCTTCTTGAGCCAGTTGTGACAAGCTCCTGCCCCTGCAGAGGTCGGGACCCTGGAGAACTGCAGCAGAGACATCAAATACTATTCAAGGCTCCTGCAAAGCTGTTGCATCTCAGACATCCCAACTATTTTAAATTTTAAACACAGCTTTGGAAGGCATGTCTCTCGTGCAACATTCTTCCCATTGCACTCATGTGCATGGGCTTGGCTTTCCAAACAACAGCTCTACTGAGGAGCTTGCTTTGTTATTAATAAGATGGCTGTGTTTATGTAGTTTAAGTGATGTTAAAATTAAAGTGAAGTTATGATTCAGCTGACTTCAAGTTTTCTCAGCGCCCTTCCTTTGCACACACAGTTTGCCCTGCACTTGTTTGCCTTGGCAGGGCCTGGGCTTAATAGTAACAATTTCATCTTCCATTTATAGGCATCTGCACGCCATGTTATTCTTATAAAGCAGAACCCTTTTCAGAGCTGAGCAAGGGGGACATGTAAAGCCATGCATGTGAAGGCAAAAAACTTTCTGGGATCTCAGCTTCTTCACATAAGGAATAGCTTTGTCTCTGCCCTTTGGGAAAAATTAGTATGAAGGGGAAAAAAGTCCTGTCTCTGACTTTGGTTCTTGAAAAAGAAAGAAAAACAGTCACAAACCTGCAGTGTATTAAATTCAGCGTACACTGCTTGGCAAACTTCCAGGGCAAATGTAGGAAAGCTGTAAGCTGGTGGAGTTGGATATATCAGGTGAGATATTTTCTGCATGGAGAGATGAATTCATTTTCTTCTCAGACATTCGGACTTCAAGTGACTGCTGTACCAGCAACTATCTCTTCTAAGAGACTGGCCTTGGGTTCCCACCCAGGTTTGGCTTGAGTTTCCAGGCAAACTTCCTAGTACCTGAGCACTGTGCAGCCCATGGAGGATTGTTTCATTCCTGTTCATCATTAGCCAGACCTTCTTGCAACTGTATCCTTTGAATCAGTGCTCATGCTGGAGCTTCAGGAAGATTTATTTTTTTAATGCAATTCAATTTCTTTTTTTAAAATTAACGTTAAAGGGGGGTAGTAGCGGGGATTTGACATTTTGGAAACCAAGACTCCACAGGGATCTTTCAGTTTTGCCTTACGTGTCCACAGAAAAGAAAAGAAACATGAAGGAGAACCTGGCTGCAACAAGGGCAAGGGGTTGGCAGACATGGCATGACCTGATGAGACCAGCCTGACACTCATGAAAATGAGATTTGTCCTCTCTCAGTGCCACTGAGTTCCCTCTGGGGGAAATAGTTTTGCTTCAGCTAAAACCTGGTTGCCTTTGCACTGCAAGCATCCCTCCTTTTAGGCAAGCGGCCTTCCTCACCAGCCTGTCCCCTACCCACAGGGCCCGAAACGCTGCTGGCTCCTTGGCTTAGTGTTGGTTGAGATGAGGCTCCTGACTCCCCAGCATGGCTTTGCTGAGGGTCCTTTGTCTTCAGGAGCCCCTAAGCTAGGCCTGCTGAGGCATGACTCCTCTTGCAGGGGGCTGTGTGTGATGCTCAGCAAGGATCAGCATGGGCGGTTTTCACCGTGAGGGTCAACCAGGGTGCCCATCACCTGACTGATGCAGCAGGACCTCCAACTTCTGATGTCCCTGTGGCCAGTTCTGGAGACTAAGCTCATCCAACAGCCCATCTGACTAGCTGAGACTGCAGATTCTCAGCAAAATGAATGTGGGCTTGTTATTTCTCTTTTCACTCAAGAATATGAGCCAATGCTGCTTCTCTCAGCTCCTGCGGTGGACACTGATGCCACAAGAGCAAACTGGGAGAAATTACCAGATTTTGTAGCCATGGAGAGGACAGAGAAAGTGTAATATTTTGGGTGTAACTGGATGGGGTCCAGATGTGCAGGCAGAGCTCCTTCCTTGCACTAATCTCTCTGGGTTGCATTTCCCGCCTTGGCGTGCCTTTCTAGATGGTGCCATTTGACTCCTGTGCCTGTATGTGCATCTGTAGTGTGACTCCTTGTGCGTGTCACATCCCTGTCCCAAATCTGCTTCCCATTTGCCTGGAATCAGATTCCCTGCTGTTTCTGGGGGACTTTCTCTGAGCTGCTCAGCCATGACCAGAGCCTGAGGCGCATTGGATGGCAGCTCGTGAGCCTCACACTGCAACAACTGACCACAAAGTGAAAAACTCCCAGTGGAAGGCTGCTCTTTAGGAGTGTGTAATGCTCATTTCCCCAAATTACTGGTTACTCAGTCACTTGTGCATAAACAGGAACTTTGTCCCCTGCTCCTTTCCAAGTGCTGGAAGGCCAGCAGCTGGCATGCAATCCTATCATCTTTGAAACAGCATCATTCCCCAAAACATCAGAAATGTATGGATGGTGTCCTGGCTTTCCAGTAACCAGATTCACTTGCACTTTCATTGATGTTACAGTCCATGAAGTAAAACCATCTACATTTTGCACAAAATTGGCAAGTTGGGGCTGCAGCTCTCCCTTGCTCACCTCCAGCAGATGATCTGCCTGGCTCTGCTATAAGCTCTGTGGGGCAGAGGCAGTAAGAATTTTGCAATGATGAAGTCATAAAGGGCCTGTTTTAATTAAAAATATTGCTTTTCCTTACAGACTTTGCCTCCTCCTTACTGCTGAGGGACTGGCTGGGAGACAGTTTGTGTCACTGTTTCAGGGATTCTCAGCAGAAAGTGCCCATCCCAGGAGTATTTGGGCCTTTGTGAGCAACCATCAGGTGCTGTGCAAAGTGGTTAAATGAATTTTCTCTCCTGTTTCTATGGGTCTGGAGTAGGAATACTTTCGGTGTCCTGTTTGTTTTGTCTGAGGCAGGGGCATGGGGGCAGCAGATAGATGAGTTTATAATTCCTAATCCAGGTGCAGCTAGCGGGAAGATAGCCCTTTTACCCTCCAGTGCCCTCTCTACCTTCTTTCCTCCTCTTCAACCAGCATTTTCCACCTCGACATTTCCCCTGCTTCAATCATCTCTCACCTCATCTGCCCTCACCTCTCCTTTAAATATCCCGCTTCTCTCTTCTTCCACCCCCAACGCCTTTCTGCCTTCTAGCTTTGCCTCTGGTGAGATCTCTGGGTGTGCCAAGCCACTGTCTCCTTGTTCAGCAGCAGCCTCTGCAGCTGCTTTGGCTTTCTTGGCTCTCTTGGCTTTCATTTCTTTTGGCCTCCCCCTGAACACCCGGAGGTGGCAAACCTCAGAAAGACCCTGCAGCAGAGAGGTTTCTGACCCACTGTTCCCTCAAAGGGAGAAGTTTAGGTTCTCTTAGGGAAGTTTGAGGGTGCTTTGTCAGCAGAGGGGATGGAGAGACCCACAGCACTGCCCTGGGAAATCAATAACTCCCCATATGAACTGAGCAAGGTGCTGTGAAGAAAGAGCGTGAACACAATGCTTCCATGAAATGCCTTGCAGGGGATCATGGGACTTGCAGGAGGAAGAGAAATGGACTGAAAAGGAGAGACAAGTTCAGGAAGAGCTGAACATCCAGGACAGGGATAAATAAACTCAATCAAAGAGGGGCAGAGTCCTGATGAGACCTGTTGTGGAAAGGTTTGGGGGTTCAAATGAGCAGCAAAGAATCTCCATAGCTCTGGTTGCAATAGATCTGTGGCGGGTGGTAGTGAAGAGTTTGAGTGGACAGAAGAACAGATAGACAGGGTCCCTTCATCTCCAAATTGTGACAGGCTGCTGTATTTAGAAGATATTAATGGGAAGAAAACAAAAGGATGGCTTTTCTTGGTTTTTGGTTGTTTGGGGTTTTCTGGTTTGTTTTGAGGTTTTTTTAATATGTTTGTGTGTGTGTTGTTTTGGTAAGGAGCTCAGTTTGGTGTGAATTACATACTTTACCTTCACTACAAACTAGAAAAAAGGACTGTTCTTGTCCCTTGACAGTTGGTCCTGAGGCATCAGAGATGGATTTTGATTTTAAAAGCCAGACAGGGAGTCTGTGGGAGAACAGGTAACTGAACAACTTGAAGCTCAAATGTCCTCAACAGTGGCCTCTGTGATTCAGGGAGACCTCTTTCCAACTGATGTTTTGTTGTGAAAAAGTGGTAAGAAGTCAGCTGGGTTTCAGGTCACTGCCGGGAAGAGAGAGACACAAAGTGGAGGCAGTTCAGAGGAAGAACGACCAAAATGATGAGAAATGGCTGAGCTAGCTTGGTTTCTGAATTGCAATTGAGAAAGTGCAGCCTGCCTGGCTTGGCCAAATGACAGTGAAGAGCTCAGGGTGACAATCAAGTTGCCACAGCTTCATGAATAGCTCGTAAATCGGTTGAGAAGCAGTGGCAAAGTCTTGATAAACCTCCAGATTGCTGAAGGGTGTAAATACCAAGGCTACAGAGAAAATGGTTTTGGCCCTGGATCAGGTCCTGGCTCAGGCTATGGTTCTCTTTTGACTTTACCACTGCAGACGGCCATCCTGAAAATGAGTCTGCTGCACGCCGGTAGCTGTAACACACGCTGACCTTTACCTTGTCACCATTGGAGCCACAGGAAATATGAGAGCCCTTGTTCAGTGTCATTTCCTCTTCTTTGGATTCTGAGCTGTAATCAACGTGTGTTGGCGCTGTCTGTGAACTAGAAGCTTGAATGCAAATGCTTGAAGGGAACAGCAAAAGCGTCTTTTTTCAGAATGCTCTAGCAGCACTGGGTTTGAATGCTGAGCAGTGAATGGATGGTCTTGGGACCCCACAGAGGACAGAGGAACAGGCTTACTCAAATTGAACATGTTTTTCCTCCTGATGTACCCTTGTGGGTCAGCTGAGGGGGTAGGCTAAATCTTTCTGAATAAAAACATCCAGTCCTATGCAAGCTCTCCGTGAGTGGTGCTGGCATAACCTCGTAAATGAGCCTTGGAGTTAACATCGTCTTGATAAACTTGGAACTGATTGTTCTACATTAAACTTTTGTTTCCGGATGTGTGGAGACTCAGGCAGACGTCGCACTGTTCATTATGCTTAAAACACATTTTCAAGATCTCCTTCCAAATCACAAGGGCAAGAAATGTCAAAAGCAATCAAACCAAACTTCCAACATAATCACCTGACTCCAGGAGATGGGGCTCTAGACCTCAGCTGATAACAGAAGGATTTGTAAATAGCAAATGGTTCGATTTACAGCTGACCTAAATAACAGGGAAGATAATTGTTTCTGTTCTACAGAGAATATTTTATTCCTCCAACCTGAAATGAAACATGCCATTTTTAGGGTTGTTTTGTTTTTGTTTTTTTTTTTTTTTGTTAAAAATCGCTACTTAACAAAAAGACAGGGGAATTTCAAAATGAAAGGAATCATTTGGGAATACAAAACCAAAGTCATATGGGAGCACATTTTATACACATTTTGTTTCCAAAATGTAAAAAAAGAATCTTGGGTTGGGGGTGACTGGCTGGAGGGGTGGAGGGGTGGTGCGGCATAATTTTTCCTCTGCTTCTCAAGTCGAACTTAATTACTTCAGTGATTTCTACCCTTGAATCTCCAGCAAATTCCTTTCTGCAGGCTCATTGCATGGTATTCCCAAAGGGAAGTCTAGATCCTTTTTGCTAAAATGTGCCTGAGCAGGGAAATATGATGTACATTATCTGTCACTACTTTGTCTCTCACTCAGAAACTTACAGGGCTGCATTTTCTCTTACAGGAAGATCTGTCCTTCTCCCTGGAATCTGGCACTGTTTTGTCATCCCAGCTGCCTTTTATCCATGCAGGAGTGCGGGGCAGAAAAAACCTTATAAACAAGGTGGTGATGCACTACAGTAGAAGGAGGCCGACCTCAAAATATTTGGATTTCCAAAGTGTCTGGTCTAATGAGCTGAGCTAGCTGAAGCTATAGGGCAGAGACCAGTGTCTCCATATTCAGCTGTCTTGCAAACAGCCTGCAACCAACCTTCTCAGGGGGAGAGAAATCAGAAAACAGTAACCACCACCACTAAGAGAAAAAAAATAAGTGTCCTGTCTCGCATGAGTGAAATTTATGGGAATAATAGAATGATGCTGCTTTACAGATGGTAGGCCAATAAAGTGGGCCTTACCCAGCCTCAAATCTTTGGTATTTCAATGTATTTCCTGATTCTGTGAGTTACAGCTGCCCTGTTGCACATATATGCACATAGCACTTAATGCTGTAGAGGAGAAATGAAACAATATTTATCTCCTCATTCCCAATGTCCCCTTTATCTTTGTTTTAAAGGCTTGATTTAGCTTTGAGAAATCTGCCTCGCTGCAAGTCAAACTAAAAGCATGCCCTGAAAGAGAAAGACATTCGTATTTATTTTAGTTAATTGCTTGTTTGCATAATTACTCATTCCAAAATCTAACTTACAATAAAATCTTCCCTTCCATCAATACAGCCATTGTTACAGCTTCCAGCATGTCTGCCCCAGCAGTCATTTACTGGAGCTGGAAGGCGGCTTTGTAAAGGTGAGCTTTACAGTCTAGCTCCGAGGGTCAGTACGTCTGACCCACAGAAACCAGGTCAGCTAGCTTCCCAATCAGTTCAAAACCCACTTGTCTTCCAAGTCCTTCACCGTAATTCACTGTAATAAAGAAAGTGTAAGGGGATGATGAGGAGGATTTGAGGTTGGTGAGTGTAAAACAAGGACGGCTTTTACAGTTAAGCATCTGGTTTTTGACTTTGCTATCTCTACTGTAGATGTATGAGAATGTGTGTCCCCACATAGTAAAAACTAAAGAAATCAGAACACTGTTTGAGTGTGGAAGAACAGTGACTTGAAAGCTGTTTGTTACTCTTTTTTTGTGTGTGTGTGGTTTTTTGGTTTGTTTGTGTGTGTTATTGTTGTTTTTTTTTTTTTTTTTTTTGGTTTTTTTTTTTTTTTTTTTGTTTTTTTTTTTTTTTTTGTTGGTTTGGGGTTCTTTTTGTTAATATGCACAAACAGGGGAAGAATATTGTAAATACCTGCTTGGACCTGTGGGGCTTTGGGCGCCCTTGGCAGCAAGTACAGTGCACTAGAGTGCTTCCAGACAGAGATTTTTCCCCACCACTGAAGAAACACATAGTCTCTGTTTTGAAAGTCCAGTCCAAGTCAATGATGAAATGGTGTGTTCTGTTAGGCTAAGATGACAGCAGAGGGCAGGGAGTGCTGCCTACAAAATTAAAATTAAAGCGAACAAAAGATTTTCTAAGCTGCTTTGAACATCATGTTAGCCTTTCACCCATTCCCAGCTATGAGGTGTGACCCTGCCTGTATTGGCAGGGTCTGCCAAAGGATCAGGTTCTGACCGTGTTTATTTTGGCTGTGGCTATTGTAAACCCAAGGGCAGAGCTGGAAGTCTTCCCTCACCCCAAGCGCCCTTTGGGATACACTCTTCCTGGGCCAAGCTGAGCCAGACTGGCAGGAGACAGCATTTATGGATGTACATCTGAGACCTAGGGATAGCCCCAGCTTTGCTTGTTTTCTAAACATGGCCAGAGGGTGTCTTAGAAAGCCAACGAGGTTCCCAGACCTGATGAGATGAAGGCTGGTGTGAGCAGGACACAGTCAGGTCACTGGACCTGGCCTTCAGACGAGGAGGTGGATCATACTGAGGGATCTGATATTTTGCATTGGTAATAGCTGTAGTTGCTCTCATTTTGTGATCTACTCTGTTTTGCCCTGGGACCCCTGCCTTTCCTTGTTGGCAATATGCCACTCCTGATGGCCTCCCACTTGCCTTCCGTCTGAGAGGAAAGCTGGATGAATGAGATGGCAGAACAGTTTGCTTGGTGATCAGTTCCAATGTGCTTGGACTGGGAACTGGATATGCCAAATACATTGTCCAAGCAGAAAAGGAAAGGACACTGTCTAGGGGCCTGGTTGGATGTCTCTCAGGATGTGCCTGCAGTGTTACAGGATAAGCCCAGCGGTTGTCTCCTAACTGGCAGAAATGGCTGGGATCTCCTAGGAAGTTTCTGCCCCCATGTTTCCCAACATCTCTTCCAAAAGTGTGGGTATCCCAAGGAGGAGCTAACGCCTGCAGTAGTGTGGGAAGGGGAGGAAGGAGAGGAAAAGAAGCCCTGTGTCCTTGTAAGTGTAACAGTTTAGTCTTTGCTCTCAGGGACACAAGCTGGCAGTTGGCTTTGTAGTAACCCACATGACAACAGGAATAACATCAGGCGTAATTAGACGAAATGATGGTGTAAGTTCAACTCTTTCCTCCCAAAGCACCCAGCCCCCTCAACCCATTTTGAAACAATGCACCTTTTGTGGACTCCAAGTAGCTTCTAAAAACACAATTGTTTTCTTTCTTCCCCATCACAGAAAAGAGCTTGCTGCTAGGATAACGAATGTTGAAATGTCTCAGGGAGGACGGAGGCTGAAGCAGGGAGGGGATGAGACACCTCATCCCTCCCAGCTTCTTCTGATGTCCTCTTCCAGACCCCTCTTACCTACCACCACCCACGAGATAATCATTGTTCTTTGTTACTACAGCTTTAAATGCTCTCCCTTTCCACCCTTGCAACCCAAAACAGTATCCCCTATTGTTTTGGTGTTGGAAGTGTACATGGCATAGTCATGATTCTGCCTTTTCTGAGGCCTTGTCAGGTTATGGATGATTGATCATGCTTCATCCACCCAATGAAGCCCATCAAAGAATAGTACAGCATTTTCCTCTCTGTCTCCTTCCCCTGAGTGTGACTTGGCTGAGAGGACTACTGTGCTGGGTTTGAATGGAAATTATCTAAGTGTGTGGCTCCGGCTCCCCCTGCTAGCTCCCCTCTCTTTAAAAAATGAGACTGAAATGTAATCAGATTTACTTTAATGAGGGGGGACTGAGAAAATGCATCCCATGAAAAAGAACTTTGTGGGCAATCCAGGTCCCACACCATAAACAAAATCAAGTCACTCTATATTAGTGTAGAGAAAATCTCAACATTGGAGAAACCCTGTTTATACCCCCTCCTTATCACAGTTTTCCAGCCAGCCCATTAAACTGCTTTGTACCCACTCCTGTGCCACATCCCTATGTAAATGGATGTGTACATGACTTCTGGGTAACAGAGTTGGATGTGGAAAGGCAGTACCAGGGCTAAAATGGACCAGACCCTGAGTGCTTTAATTTCAGTTTTAGATGGTTTCGAGTCCTTTGCTGAAATATGAGTCATTTTAAAACTACTAAGCTAGGAACTGTGGGGGTTTTATTGGTTTGGCTGTCTGGTTTTTGTGCATCTTTAAGGCATTTAGACATGAAGTGTGATGCCAACCACTGCAGCATTATTAACATTTTAAGTGTTTGAAGGCTGCATGCGACTGTGTAATGCTATAGCTATATATATGGGTGCATGTAACGTCGATAACTGAAATTGGTTTATAGCTCTACCTAGTTATATTCTTTTAAAGGTCCCAGTGAGATACCCAGGCAAACAATTTTGAAGACTTGCAGTGCAGTCATGTAAATAAAATTTGGGAATAGTGGAGTCTGACAAAGCAGTCCTGAGAATTATTCGTCTAGTTAATGGATGCAAGAAAATTTCTTCCAGAACTGATCCAATAGCTGTACATGTATAAAAAAGAGAATCAAAAATTATATTCTCAGCATGGTTCTTTTTTCAGTGCTTGTAATTTTGGGATATCCATCCATGTTCTTTTCTCAAGCAGGACGGTTGTTACTTCTGCAGAAAAACACCTGCCCTGGCAAATTTTAATCTCAAACTAATGCATATGAATTTTAGCACCGACTTCAAAATAATGAAGCAGAATTTTTGGAAAGCTGTGTTCTTCCTTCTGCTCATGTAGGATTTGATTTTGCCACCCTAAAATTTCTGGGAAGTTTCAGACTAACAAGTGAATGTTCCAGAGCTTTTAATGTTGTGGCAACAGGGGATTGTTCATAAACTCTTTTCCAAACATAGCTACTAGGTTAACGGTTGACCAGATAGTACTCAGAAAGTATACTTTATTGACTGTGAATTCATTAATAGTTAACTGGTGTGCAGATATTGAAACAATGTGCTGATTCTTCATATTTAATCCTATCTCAAAAAAATACAATAAGATGCCACGGTCTATTGCTTTCTCAGCTCAACATTGCTGAGTGTTGATGTCAGGGAAAAGTCTTACTCAGTTAACAGCATTCCTAGAGCACTCTGTGGAACTGAGTGAGCTACAGAAAACTTGGAGTCTTCATTGAGATACACCAGCGGAATCTGCAAAACTGCATGACAAAAACCCCAACCAAACAAAAACCCCAAAACAAACAGAAAAAAAAAAAATCCCCAAAAAATCACCATAAAAAAGAAAGAAAGAAACCAAATGGAAAAAGATGATTGGGCTCCAGAGGTAAAAATATGTCAGAGGGGTTCCCAGGGCAGTAACAGGCACCTTGAGAAAAGACATATGCAGATAAAGGATCAAACCTTCCTGCACCAGCATGAAGCAAGGATTTCCTGCTACAAAATTTTACCTCTGCCAGAAAGGTTGCTTGGGTGCCTTTTAGATGGTTACCTCTTTATATGTTTGGTTACCTGTTTACATGACTAGTTTTTGCTCCTGCAACCTGGAGCTCTTAATTTCTCAACTTTCTTCCCTAGAAGTGTGGGGAGTCATTTGTAAGCTTTATTGCCTTGCAAGACAGAGACAGAATGAATTTAGGTCTCTGAAGAGATTTGGGAATACTTAGTGTTGGATGTGACTGCTACTCATAAAGGAGCTTGGCTTCTAAATGCTGGTGTACCCAGAAACACAGGAAAAAATGTTTATGTTTTAGAGTCCTACTGAACTCCAGGAGGACAAACACTCTATATCTGTTGAAGGCCAGGGTCACCACCATAAGATTAACTAGAAAGGAAAAACACATGGCAGCTTGCCAGGAAACACAACTATCAGAAGGTAAGGAGGGATAATCAACCAGGTCCTCCAAAAAGCTGCATTATCAACAGAATAAAAAATATGACTCCCTCTGAAGGCCCTCTTTCCTAGAAGGATGTATCTAAACAGAAAACAATTATTTAGGGCTAAGAAGTAATGTTACGACAATGAATAAAACCAAGAAATGGGGCCAGTCCTGCTAGTGGTGATACACTGAGAATGGTGCTTTTGAAAAACCAGAGAGTGGATTTCTGCTCATGTCAGCCCCTAAGGAGACACATCCATCCTTGTCCTTTTCTGGAAGAATTAATTGTTGGGGTTTTTGTTTTGTTTTGTTTGGTTTGTTGGTTTTGGGGTTTTTTTGCTTTTTTTTTTTTTTGGTGTGTCTGTGTGTGTGTTTTTTGTTTTGTTTTGTTGTTGTTGTTGTGTTTTGTTTTCTAGCAAGAGATAAATGATAATGAGGACAGCAGGACTTTTCCATCACTGCTTCTGAGATTGTCCCTGTTGGCCTTGCTCTGTTTCTATGCCAATCATACCCCACTGGTCAGACTACCGGGGCAGAAATGGTATCTATTTTTTTTTGATGTTTTTTGTCCTAGGGTTCATCAAATTGATTTATATGTGTATGTAGCTGTTGGCACCCCCAATGTCTGCAACTGAAAATACTTTACTCTATTTTCTTGTGCAGTGTATACCTTTCTCTTACTCATTTTGAGCCTGCCATCTGCAAACAGCCAGGAAGTGTTTCCAGCTCATGGAGTTCTGTTTTTACCTCCTGAGTCATGGTCACCGAGTTGCACTTAATCATGCACATTTTTTTGGTGTAGCCTTGAAAATGAAACAGGAGCATGAAAGACAGGGAGAAACCACTTTTGCCTACCAAAAAGTTAACTTCTGTCCTTGTTTTAAAGTAGTTGCTCTTTCTACTAAAGATGCACTTGATAGACTGTCAGTCTCTCAAATTTTCTCTAGCAAACAAAGGAAGGATTTGTAAAGATTCTGTAGCTTGATGAAGCTTCTTTACTCTTCCAAACAAGTCTGTCTCTGGCTTATTTGCAGAGCAGTTAGACTTGCATTCCGCTTTAATCTTTACTCTTCTTTGGAGCAGGTGACAGATAGACTGATCCAATGACCTTCTTCAGCACACTGGGGTAGCTGTGTTGTACTGAAAGGCTGTGCTCCAATTCTGTGAATGTTCACATGCTGTGGGACTGGCTAATACATCTACAATCCACTACTGCAGATGTAATTATAAACAATTTAACCTCATGTTGGCTGCATTATTAAAAACAATAACCTGCAACAATCACACCATGTATCTGATATGCAATTATTAAAAAAGACATATTAATGAAGTCACTGCACTTTTCTGATTTTCTGAATATGAGAGAAAAGCAAAGCATTTTTCTTTATCTACCGTTATAAAATCATCTTTATGGTATCCATACCCTGGTGTAGTACTTCGGGTTGGAACAAAATATGCCTGCTACATCTTTGACTTTAAATATCAGATGCTTTGGGCTGTTTGAAATGTTGGGGGTTTTTTTTAGTACTTACTTTGATATTTCCTGGCCATATTGAGACCTAAGTGCAATATGGATGATGTTTTATGACGCAAAACCGTGTGACTTTATATGTGCATTATATTTGCATTCTATGTATAAAGGCCAACCGATGTGACTAATATATTGGAATCTGTTTGTGGGGCTCAAGGTTTGGCACTTCTAGTTCTGGAAATCAGACCAGTGGCACAGGACTGAGAACAGCTGCAGCTCTATAACGCAAATTGTTCTTTCTACCTAGCTCCAGATCAGTATTCTGAACTTCTTTTTGCTGTGGAGTCTGCCCAAACATCCTTTTGAAAGTGACACATCCTGATGCTAGAAGACCTTCCCAGGAAAGTTTCAGCAGGGAGGAAATAGGAGAATATAACATCTCATAAACTCCCTATGACTCCAGAACAAGGCCCAAAGGCTATCATTACTGAGATGCATACTGCTAGCGTCAGTTCCAAAAGAGGATTTCAATTTATTGTGTGTTGGGAGTTTCTAGGGTCAGCTCCATCCTGCTATGTGGTATAACAATGTGTCAGTTGCACAACAGGAGTAACCTCGCAGTATTCATATGTCACTTCAACACGAGAGAAAAAACAAAACAACTCTTGTAGTTACAGGGTGGTTTGGTTTTTCTGACATTTAATTCTTACATGGCAGGCATCAGTGCTTTAATGGGTGAGATTTTTGGACTGAAAACAAAATCATTAATAGAAAACAGTTATGAGTCTGTGCTTCCTGTCCTTGACAAACTTCCCTGTTTCTTTCTTTTTTTTCCCTTTTATTGTCATGTCATGTCAGAGCTGATTATAAGAGGCAGGCCTTATAGCATTACATGGGTGGGCTTTGGACTATTGAGCTTCTGTTCTGGAGATCGCAGACCTCAGTTTCACTGTCTTTGCTCTCTCTCTAACACAGTTAAAACATTGAAGTGACATCCCAGAAGTAAATCTTTTTGCCTTGAGTCTAAGTTTATGGATTCTGAGAGAGAAGAAAAAAGTCATATTTCACAGTCACAGGCCAATCACAATGCCATTTCTACTGTGATGGAGAACTAAATAGCAAATGTGACCCTTGCCTCTCAATTACCCAGTATGTAATAGGGGCTGATCTCTAAAGATAGGCTAGGTTGTGTCCAGGCACCATCTGATACAGAACAAGACCACCCAACAGAGGACATCCATCAGGCAGGTTCGCCAGGCTGCTGCTGTCCTGTTAGAGATTCTGAAAGCAGAAATGGTAACAAACAGGCAATGCCATTAGCAGCACAACCGGAAATGCTCAGAGATGAAGACACAGAGGCAGGGATATAGGAAGGAGACAAAGGCTTACATAATCATATTTAGGCAAATAAATCCATAGCAACACCTTCCCCTATCTCCCACTAAATTTTTAGTTCCAGAGGTGCCTGGGAGCCCTATGTAAAGTGAAATTAAATCCCATCAAATTCACATGTGGCATGAGCAGATGGGACAGTTAAGTCCTACAACTAACACCCTTAGCAGCTTTCAGACTAAGGAGGGTGTTTCTCACCCTTGCTTTCCTACCTTCTACATGGAGCAAGAAGTACCATTACAGGAGGTGAGTGTTGTATTTGGACCCTGACTGCCTTTTCTGCCATGTATTGTGGTGCAGAAATCAGCTTGAAACAACTGCATGACAGACAGCTCTGCTTTCTGGGAAGAGCCAGGCATAAGAGCAGCCTGACATAAACACTGATTTGCGATCAACAGAGCCAGTTGCACTTTGTTCCTTGTTTTTTGTGGTATCCTTAAAATGTGATCTCAGAGACCTTCTTGGTGCACATAGATATGTTCTGGGTTGCCCAGGACTCTGAGGATTTATTAGAACAAGGGAAGTAAATGGTTAAGATTTATCTTAGAGTAGCAGTTCAACCTTAGTTTGTAAAACTGCCTTGTAAATATCTGGAAATGTTCAGCTGTTAATCCATTGCTCAGCTGATTATTGTGAATAGTATACACGCCTTTAATTGTGATTATTCAGGAAAGGCCATCTTTTGCTACTGAGAGAATGTCTCTCAAGTTCATCCAACAACATGTGATTGGAGCAGGGGGGTGATAGATTGGAGTAGACTAGAAAGACCAGAGCAAGCTAGTGATTTACCTTCTCCATAAATTAAAACCACTGCTGGGGAATGCAGGATGCCAGAAGGGGATGGTGGAACCGATTACTCAAAATCAAGTAAAAATCGGAATTTCCTCCTCTATTCAGGCCTTCCCCACATGGAACAGGGGACACATGAGCAGATCTTGTCCTCTCTGCTTCACAGGAACTGCCAATAGAAATTCCTTAGCTCTGTGAGGAATACAATCTGGGGCCTTGTGAATCATGAGGTCATTGCAATAGAACAATCACGCCAGGCATTTCCAAATCCTCCTGGTCACAAGGAGTAAACTTAATAAAACACTTGTTTAACTAACAGCAAATGAGTAGTCATGAGCAAGTGAATTCCCCATCACTTCCTCTTGTCACCTGTGATCTATCAACTTCAGGAGGTTCAGAAGTTCATTCAGAACCTGCAGAAGAGTGGCTGTGGGCCCAGGCACATGTGGTGGTTCATCAGCTCTGAGTCCTTTCTCTGCATCCTTGGCCAGTGGGGCTCATATTCAGACAAAGATCTCCAAGGAGCGACAAGGCAAGGATGTGGCCCAGGTTAGTGCCACACTGAGTAGCTCACCTTGGCACAGATCTGAAAGCTGCTGCTCTGGGTTACCCGTGGGTCTTCTCTGATGAGGCAGGAGAGGGTTCTGGGTGTGTGAGGGAAGGCATAGTGCCCACTGCAACTCATTCAAGGTACATTTTGTCCAGAAGTGACACTATGGCCCATGTTCTTCCAAACAATTGGAACAGGAAAGCCCTGCCCATTATCTCTTACTCTATTTCCCCTTCCTTCCCTCTCCCCGGATTGGGCACCACTGCCCGAGAGCAGTGGGAACATGCTCATCCGGATATCCTGTCAGGACAGCTCATTTTGTGCCCCACCAAGGTCACAGGGAAGACATCAGCCACTCCACAAACCTTTTGCACCACCGGTGGAGTCCCTGAGGGTCAGGCAGGGTCAGAGCACAGATGGGGCTCCTATCCCACTCCTGTTCAAACACCCAGCGGGTGACTGTTAGTTTTCAGTTTTGCTCTTTTGGCTACTCTGTCCCTGTGTGTTTGAGGATGTGTTGTGTGTGTAGGGAGGGAGTCATACTGATATTTTTCAAAGCCACTAATTTTCTTGCCTTGTTTTTTTCACTTTTTGTAGCATTATTACTCCATTAATATTCCTGAAAGCCAAGCCTTACTCCAATGGGTTCTCATGATTAAAGACTAAATGTTGCAGAGGAGATGACAGTCCTCACATGTGCCAATGAGTCAGTGAATTCCTTTGTGAAGCCTAAGTCCATCCAGATGTTGACCTCAGCTCTGATGCTATGCTCTTTCCTTATTTTCTTCTAGCGTTGCTGGGTCTATTTAAGATGGGTATGACGTGACCATCAATGAGGAAAGACAGGCTCTCTAAGAGGGTAAAATGCTTTCCATCTTTCTACAACAGGATTGTGAAGGTCTTTCCACTGCTGTAATTCTTGGCTGTTGCCTTAAAAATGCTTGTGTTACAAATATTATTGCTCATTTGGTGCTATTTGCATTACGCAGGCCTAAATGCCTAAAGGCAATCTAAGTATCTTTCTATGGGTCTAATTTGGATTTTCAGGCTTTTTCTAGAAACAGCTACATGGGACTACACCCGTAAGCAGAGAGAACAAAAAAGCAATGACCTATCTGCACGTAGATGCTAGAAATGTTCTGCTTGCACAGTCTAAACCCAGTATTTTCACTAGAAAGGGAGAAAATAGTATTCTATCTACCTAGATTTCCCCAGAAATTTTGCAGTTTCTTTACTTTTCTTTGCAATCCCTTTCTTAGAAATGGAACTCTGAATTGCACTTTTGAGCAGTTGCTGGGCTAGGTATTTCCTTGCTGTGGATCAGGGCAGCTCCATCCTCTTGCACTGCAGACTGTATTGCAGCAGGCCAGGAAGTGCACTGTTCCTGGAGCTCAGTTGTGACGGGACCAGAGGCAGGCATAGAGCACTGCCTGCTGCACAGGTTCTACTGGGGCTCAACAGAGGAAATGGGGATAGTGCCAAATGAATCATATTCTGGGCTTTTCCTTTGACTTCCCCACCCCTCTGGGTGACACAAGCCACTTTTTCATGATGCACATCAGCAGAACTGGATATTTTTTCTAGGACTTTTATTTAAACGGATTTCTGGAATCTGATCTTCAGAAACATTTACTCTGCCAAGTCCCGTCCCAGATTTGGGACATTTTCTTAAGTGGTACTTTGCTTTCCTGTTGTGGGATTCAGCCTGGAGATACAGGGACTATAAATGGGGATTCCCTAATCTCAGCCTGTCCAGTTATGTCCAGCAAAATAGAGCTCTCAGGAAGTTCCTCTCCAGCTGTCATAACATACCTGCACCGTACTGAGCTGCCACAGTGTTGTTTCCTGTTAAGACACAACTGGTCAGCTGATGAGGGGTCCTTTAGAATGGGAGCAGAGTGAGCAGAGCAGTGCACCCCTGGCAATGTTTAGTCTGGATACCCTTATTCTTTTGGTACTGGGATTTGCCTGGTTTTGGTTAGGGCATCAGGTCCTTAGTTACAGATGCTTCACGCCTGGTTGCCTATGCACACATGAATCCTAGGCCTGCTGCTCAGCTCCTGACTGTCTCAATGACTTTCACTCCATGTTCCAAGCCTTTGCACTTCTGTGCTTGCACCAGCCATTGCATCCCTGAGCTTTAGCATCAGAGGCATAGCCTCTTCTGCATGTGCAGCACTCTGGTCTTGGAGGTAGTTTTGGTTCTTTCCCCAAATTACCCCAAATACTGCCCCTTAAGTAGAGGAAAGGTAGGAAAAGTGCCAAGGAGGGGGACAGCTGAAAAATGGCAGTTCTGACCAGATGCAAAACCAGAATTCAAGTCTCTAGAGCCTCAGTGCCAAGCTCCTTCCACCTGGTTATTCTAAATATGTCTGAAGGCAGCTGTCAATAGGCTGGAGTATCAGTGACTTGAAGTCTATGATACAGTTAACACAAACTGGCATCTCCCTGTTTAGTTTCCTCTATGAAACTCTTATTTCTATTCTCTACTTTTCTCTCTCTCTTGCTCTTTCTTTTTGTTTGTTTGCTTCACGATCTCTGCCAAAAATACATTGATTTACTTGTAACAAATCATGCCAGGATCAGAACAGCCATATCTGAATTTATGGTCTAATTTTCAGAGTAATTTCCTGCTATTTTCCTGCCTCCTGAGTCAGAGCAGTGTATTCTACATTCTGCCAGGCATGGACAATTCTTATTTAGAGATGAAGCCATTCCAAACCAGAGCCAGTATGCCTTTCAAAGGCCAAGTCTTTCAGCTCTTATTCAGGATTTTAATTATAATGGTCCAGGCATGTTTTCTCACGGCCTGTACATTATAGCTCTTATGATGTTCTTGATTGCATTTCAGAGATGCAGAAAGAATGATGGAGGTTACTTTGCAGTGCTTTTCAGAGGTGGTGTTGGGATGAATTTGAGTTATTTGTTTATGAGATTAGTTTATACAGTGCTGCTGCAGAGCTGGTAACAATTTTCATTATGTGCTAGCTGGCTGTTGAGCATCTTCAAAAGGGATCTGCTCTATCTCACGGTGGAAAGCAGCACAGGTATGAAATGAACTCCAAATACTTAAAACGGCGGCACACAAACAGACTTTGTTCTCCTTCTCAACAACCCACCTTGACAGCACTGGTTTGATAATCAGCAGCTTCTGCGCATTGAGCCAGCCCCATCTGGCTTAGTGACTCAAGGATTTAAGGCAGGAGGGAGGGCTTCTTCCAGTCAACTCTTTGAGTGCTTATTTTCAGTCTCAGAGGCCCATATCACATCTGGAGTTTGCCCAGTCATGGGTTTTGGTTTTGGATTCATAGTGTGAGAGCATAGGCAGGGTTATTTTGCAATCCGAAACTTCCAGTAGTGGACTGGACATTAAAATAAAATAAACAAACAAACAAAATTGTCATCCTTCCTGCAAAGCATCATCTCCTCTTAGGGGTAAAAGAAAAAAAGAACCACAAAACCCACAACCACCAAAAAACCTTAATCATTAACTTCACAAAAAATTCCACAGGGACAGGCAATACAGCAGCCTGACAGTCTAGGTGAGTATGAAGTCAATGTAGTCTTGCAGACATGTATGGAAAGGTGTTGAGTTCCCCATTCAGTGAAAGCCCTGAAATCCACTCAAACTGTAAGCCCCAATTTCCTCATTGGACGAAAACACATGAAGGGACACTCGCAATTTAATGTGTTCAGTGCTGACTCGGATCAAACTGTGGTATTCTGTGTAATCCCTGATGAAAGACAAAGCAAAGAGCTACCAGGAGGACCTCGAAGGCACTTGGATAGGAGACATCCTTTCAAACTAAGTTCAGGTAAGACTGAGGGAAGGCCCCAAATCTATGCCAGATGGTAAGATTGGAAAGAAGGAATTAGCTTTCCCAAGAGGTCCTCCTAAAGCAAGGGATGGTATAGGATGGGGAAGAAACCAAGCTTGTCTATACTCTTTCCTCAATTAAAGCATGAGGGGGCTCTCCCACAATCTTTTATTTTACTTAAAGTGTTTTCTGAAGGCTTCCAGGTGTTTCTCTATCTCCCCTCACTGTTTCCTTTCTAGGAGTGGTGATCTGCAGCTCTCAGGGATGGCTTTGCACCCTATTTGTCATCAGGCCCTGACAGCAGCCTGGCTGTGGACCTTTGGATTTTCCCACTGACCTCATTTTTCAAGGCTGCATTTTCCACCTCTGATGGTTTCAGGCTTGATCTTAAAATAACTGCACCTTGTAGTGATTCACCCACATCTGAGGCTTGGGTTTCTTGGCCTCTTCTGAGTCAGGATGTGTTTTGGTTGCTCCTCGCTGATCACTACTCAGTTTGCCCCCAGGAGGACCTTTTGACCATGCTCTGATCATTTTTTTCCTGCTCTAGTCGTATTGAAATGTCTTTCACACCCAATGTCTGTCAACAGGTGGAGAGAGATGAGGATATCATGACAAGCTTTGACTTGGAAAGGTTTAGTTGTAGGTGCTTATGTATTTTCCAAACACAGGTACAACTCTGCATTGCCATGGTGACATTGCCCTTCTTAATTCTCCTGAGCAACAGAAATTAGGGGACTTACTGGCCAGAGAAGAAAAGTCTGGACCCAGAGGCCCTAGAGATGACACATACTTCTTCATGAGCTTGTAAGCCCACTTAGTCCAGGTAGAGAAAGTATCATTCAAAAATTGCTAGTCTAGTGACTGACACCCAAGAGCAGGACTTCGACTCAGGAAAAAAAAAAAAAAAAGAATTTTAATCAATACAATAAACACAAATCCTCTGTGGTTGGTTGGCGTTTTTAGTCTGTGTGGTTATTTCCCATCTATTTTCTGGTTTTTAAGCAAGAAAGGAAGACCAGCCTCTTCTTTACCAACCATGTATGTACAGAACAAGGTTAAAATGCAATAATTTGTGAATTTTAAACCAGACCTCTCCCACCCCCCCCAAAAAAA